>VYZM01014733.1:176568-199589 GCA_013398915.1 Dromas ardeola
AAAAAAAAAAAAAAAAAAAAAGAGAGAGAGAAAGCGGGAGAGGAGTTACAGGATCAGAATTTTTTTACATTTTAAAAATGTTGTTGCAGTTTTGTTATTGTTACTACCTACGAATGTATCAATTCCTCTTCCTACTATGCAATTATTGCTAGAGAGTATTATTATTATTATTATACAAACTACTATGGAGATTTTGGCTACATGATTTACTTGTGACATTAAAGTTCAAAATTTGATCCTAAATTATCTAGTTTTGGCTTGATCAGCTCAGTGTCTGTAAACGTACGTACACACATATAAGCTCACATAAACAAATCCCAAACCGTAGGTATTAGAACTTTGAACACAAGTTACACTGAGATGTCTCACTATCATTTCAAAAGGCTTCCTACTGTCATACTGAAATGCCCAGATAGGTAGACTGCTGTGAAATATGTAGGCGATGCCTGCTGACTGGTTTTCAGGTGATGAGGAGCATTTGAAAGCATCAAAGATTCCTGTGTGGATGTGTGTACATTAATCCCTCCCTTTGCGATATCTAGACTTGACTATTGTAACACGTTGTTTAATAGATTGCAAGACTCTGCTCCTCACTGACTGAACCTATTCAGAAATGTCAGTGCTCCCACCAGGCTTCTCACTGATTTTAGGTATTCTAAACTTAACATGATGGTTGCGGAGAGACTGCGTTGTTTGAAGGCTGAGTTTTATATCTCTCTTTCAATTTGTTGTCTTCTCTGTTTCTCTATTGGCGGGACTAGAACTGAAGTGCTAAACACTTCTCAGATAGGAAACCTGCGATGAAGAAAGGGTAGGGCTTTGGATACAGTGCCTCATCTGTAAGCTTCTTGAGAACGTAGTTCAACTTACGCTTGCTTTAATAGGAAGCAATAAGCTGTTGTTATAAATTCATATCCACACATTGCTCTAAACAGAGGAGAGACGCTGGGATAGTTGTTTTGGTCGTGGTGAAATATACAGTAGAAAAGCTCAGATATGATAGTGAAGACAGACACTATGCACCCAGACTTCCAGTAACAGTTTTTCAAAGCAGTAGCCAGAGTAGTCATCATTCTGTTCCACTTGGTGTTTTCAGCTTCATTCTTCATTATGGCATTTCAACAAGTGGCGTAAAGTCAAATATGTGCTTATCCACCTCACTGCGCTTGCTGCTTTCAGTTCACACGGGAAGCCATTTGTACTCTGAGCAGAGGAGTGCAGAGAGGATAGCCACAGAAAACCTAAACTGTGCTTCATTGGGAATGATGAGTAGTTCCCCGTTCCTAGGCTGTGCTACATACTTTTACAGCCCCTTTCTGAAACAAAAGGTTGTCTGAAACAATGGGTTCAAATCTCACCTAATATGTAGAAATGAGGTCTGTGACAGCTGGAAAGCCAGCACTTACACGATACATACAGTGCCGTGCTAGTGCACCATACAGCCTCCCACAGTACTGAGGAGGGTCACACTGAAGAAAGTATCTTTAATATATCAAATAAACTAAAAAAAACAAGCACAATTTAATTAAATAAGCATTCGAAGTTAGTTTTTTAGCATTACAAAGTATTTTTATGGTTAATGATAAGTCAAGACCTTTGCCGAAAAAGACTATTCGATTTCCTGAGGGGCTGCAGGCCCCTCTTCTCTGCAGGCACAAAAGGAAGGGACAGTTTGTAAACAGCCTGTAGCCCTTGCCTGCACCGTTCTGGGCTCATTTGTATGTTGCTAACAAATACACTCCGGTTCTACGTCTATTTTCATATCTTCTTCAGGACTTCCAGCACAGCTCTCACAAAGATCAGTCACTGCCCTCTTGATTTGAGAAAGACTTCTAGCTCTTCTTTAAATCCCTTCTGGTCCTTCCATATAGTCAGTGTAATAATTTACCACTGACAGGACTTGCCAAACTTCCCCTACATCTATTTCCATTTCCCTTCATTTTTCTTGCTCCCTTCATTTTTTTCCTGTGTATGCTGACTCCCTAGTTCCTCTTCTACTAAATTATGCTCTATTATTTCCACAGCCTGAAGAACTCACAGCTGAAGCATTATTTCTAACCTTATTTTGTATTCCTAGCATGTCCTATAATCTGTTTTGAGTGTTATTTGCAGCCAAGATGCTGACACAGCATCAATTTTGTTTTCATGGTTTGACTGGGTAGAAGTGTGCCTTACTACAGCCACTGGGATAAAAACATTCAGTTCTGTAACAACAACACAAACACATTTAGAAAGGACCTTATTTTTTCCAGGTTGTGTGTTATTGTTCCTAACTGGTAACTGCAAAGCCTCAGCCCATCTTGGAAAGAAAGGGAAAAAAATGATAAACTGAAATGGTATTTTTGTTGCATATTCTCTTTCCTCCTTTCCCCACTTTGGTATGTCAGTTCTTTCCCAGCAAATAAACACCCATACCTGACCCACATCAAAAAACTCAACCTGAAGGAGCTTTTCACTTTCAGAGGGCACCAGGTTGAGAGGGTCCCCAAAAGCTTTGCTGACCTGTAAAAAAAAAGAAAAAAATCTGCTTTCCTTTTCTCAAAGACCAGTAATTCCTAAACTGACTCATTTATATGAGAGTTCCTTGTTATGTGTCCTTAAATACCCGAGGTATCAACACTTCTGTCTTTAACCCACATAGTTCTCCTCTTTTCACGTGAAGCTATGCTTTATGAATACACCTAAAATTAAAATCCCATATCCAAGCCTTTCTAAAGCTTTAGGGGAGGTCTGGAATGTGAACCACTATCCCATTTTATAAAAAGGCCCTTTAACAGCCGAACCAACCTCTTTAGCACTTTGAAGAAAGCCAGTAAGGCCAGCGAAATATTAACTTCCTTAGCTCTGATAACCTAAACTCTCCATTTATTATGAAAGCCTAGGGAAGTTATTAAGAAAGTCTAATTTTTATACTTTAATTTCGACACTGCTTTGTGAGTTAGTAATAGAAATGATTGCAAAATCATCACGCTTATTTTATTTGATGTATAGATTGCAAAAATAAAGTCATTGCCAATCATGCAAATTCACTGCATTAGAAAAACAGCCATGAAGAAAGGTATTCTTACCATAGCTTGTAAATAAGCATCACGTAAGCTGGCATTAACATTTATAATTAAGAAAAAAGAAACGCAATTACAGAGGAGCCAAAATCCTGAATAACTATCGGGTTTAGCGCACAGCAGTATAGCCTATGTCCAAAGATGTATCACTTCCAAAACAATTAACTAATAATGGTATTGGAAAGCCAAGTTTAACTCAGAAGGTTGAGATAACCGTGGGATGCACATCATCACCACCTCAAAGGAAAAGTCTTTTTCTCTCTCTTTTTTTTCCCTCCCCTCTTTTTAAACCAGAGAGGAGGTTACTTGAATACCAAAGAAGAATGAAGTTGGGATTTCTAGCTCCCTTACTTTTCAGCCTGGCATGGTTCAAGAGAGGACACTAAATGACGAAGAAGTGCAATTGGTCCCCTTAGAGCGATTCAGCTGTTCTGCACCTAGTGCAAACGTGTTACAGAACTCAGGACAAGTAACTCAGCAAGGCTGGCTGGGAAAAAGGCTGACAGCTGAAGTTCAAGGCCTTAGAATTTTAAATCTGAGACCAGCCACTTGTTCTTGTGATTGCCATTAGCTTCCCATTTTGGGCACAGCCTTTGTATATTGAAGGTGCTCCCTTTTATTAACTCCCAGAATTTCTTTCTAATAGGTTAAGTTACGTAATTTTCTTAAGAGGCAAAAAGGCAAGCTTCACTATGGCTCATCATCAAGAGCTATGTGCAAGGCCTTTTGCTACCTTTTTGATTTTAGGCTGGAAAACCTGCTACAAATCACTTCCTCACCTGGAAATTCCCAGGTCTCGGCATACGAACTTCCATCTCAACCAGCAGAGCTTGCAGATCTCTGGATGGCCTCTGTGCTGTCCTCTTGCTCAACAGTCAATAGCAAAAAGGGCTGCACAAACACAGTACTGCCAGAATACACTGGCTTTCACTTATGTAATGGAAGAGACGTGGCCGGTCCAGATTTATACACACAGTCTCCCCCAAACAGCAGGCACCTAACCAAAGAACTCACACCAAAACACTTCCTCACAGCTCGCGGGAGAGACACGGGCACCCTGCACCCCTGCAGGCTGTCAGCCATTTCAACCTGAGCTGCCTCTGCAACTGATGAAGAGACACAGGGACCTCCAGAGAGCGATTCAGACCTTGTGTACATCTGAGGTTGAATCCTGGCAGACTGCAAGCACCGTTTGTGACTCCTCCTTACCTAACGGGTTGTGGGGGGGAAACCCAGAAAACTTGAGAAAAATAGTATAAAAGGCAGTCTTACAAAACTACAGCTGTTACAGAATTTAGGCTCCCAACTTCACATTTGGGAACAGCAATGTTTGAGCAGCATAAATAACAGTTATAATTAAGAGGCAACTTGAATCAATACAATTTTCTGTGTTTATTTTCCTTTTTTCCGTAGCAGAGTGATGTTTTTCAAACTGCTTCAATCCTTTAACTTCTGTTTAATGCCAAAACCAAGAAAGGATGGGTAGGCATAATATGACAAACCTTCCTGTACTTCAAACCCTTCTTCTCCAGCACATACCTTAGTTCAATTTGATTTTTAACAAGAAGGTACAAAAATTCACGTTTAAAATTGAAACATACTCTTACCTGTACTTATGAAAAGAGGAGCTAGAAAAAGATAGGCTAAGACTCAGTTTGGGAGTATTCGCTTCACCCAGACTGAATTCTCAGTGTTATGCCTCGTTACCTTGGTCTTTAAAAAAAATTTTTCTGACCCATTTTAGATACACTAGTTTCAGTGCTAACAGACATGTTTACTGATGTTGACGGGCTTCTGGTGGTTGGTTTTTTTTCCAATTTACATTAAACTACACAGGAGGTCCTCCAATACTAACCACAGCCAGGAAACCCCATTAACTTGACCAAACTATGCTTTCTATAGCTTGACGCACCCTCCTTTTCATGTGGCTTCTGCTTTCTGTTGGCTCTGCCCTCTTCTCTGACTCATTGCTCGCTATGCTGTCATATTATCCCACACACTCATTCTCTGCAGCTTCAACTTCAATAGTCAGCCCATTACCATGTTGTATCCATTTTTTACCTCAGCAAAACACTGATTTCTATCTGACCCTCCCATGCAGAGCACCACACCTGCTCTTCAGCATGAGCCAGTTCCAGGTGATACTTCCAACGCCCTAAAAAACCCCCTTGGTGCACGATTGCTCAGCCACTTCATTCCTCTCTCTTCTTTGGATTCATTGTTTTATGTCACTACAAAATTTATATTCCAAAACCAATCTTTGCTCTCTCCCCCCTACACTCAGACTATTTTCTCACCCTGAAAAACTAGAGCAATCCTTTCTGTATCCCCCAAATTATACCCTCATCTTTCGCCCGTATCGTATTTTCTGCCGAACTAAAGTATCCAGTCTTTGGGACGCCCACACCTACCGCCCCGCGCTGCGTAACTGTTTGTAGTTTTTTTGCAAAAACATCTGAATGCTTTCTCCTTTCTACCCTTTCTCAGGAACTTCATCAACTGGTCAGAAAGACTGTAACCCTTTTCCTGTAATCCTCTGCCCTGTTGTACAGACAGAGATAACGACTTGATACCACAGGTATTTCCCAATTATCTGAAATATGCATTACTGTTAGAAGATGGAGAAGGGGACAGGGGAGCTTTTGAAAAGCCACAGCCCAGATTTACTCTCTCCCTTTGTCTGACATTTAGCATCACAGCACACGCTTTGAGGTACAGCTGTTTTCACGTCTCTGCTCAGGGCGCTGCACAATAAGGACACTGCTTTTGCCTGGGAATCTTTGGGCACTATTGAAACGTGTGTTAAACAACAACATTACCTTGTTAGTGTTTACTTCTTTTTCCCTTCCCCCCAACACCTGCACAACAAGCAAAATACTGCACAATTCTAGCGGAGACATCTGAGAAAAAAAATCAGGATTCTTTTTTTCCTCAGGGTAGTGCACTGTGTGCTATTTATTTTATTATACTTTATAACTAATTTTTCTAGTTATGGTATGTGACAGATATGAAGCTGACCAGCACAAAATCATTTTCCGATGCTTATTTTCTCATCTTTCACAGGAAGAAAACAAAGCAAATACAAACAAACCCCTAATATTTATGTCAATGCAAGACGGGATCAATGGATCAAAGCCAAAACAGTCCCAAGAGAAAAGCAATAGTCTCTCTTCCTGTTAATGAACAGTCTGTTGTTGCAAATTCACGTAGGCTTTAATTTAATAAACACAAATGGATGAATGTGCTTACGGGATGTCATCCCCTTTAGGCTTGAAATCACTGACATGGAAGAATTGTCACACTTCAGTGAATTGAGCGCTACTCCCTACCCTTTCAAACCTTATCCACTGTGGCAACACAGACATGAAAAATGAAATTTAATTTTATTACTAATTCTTGTGCCTTCGCTTAGGTTTGATTATTTTGCATTGGAATATGGATTTTAAGTGTTATATCCTGTTTTACCTGAATTAAAGATAAATTGGCTCAGTTCGACTAAAAAAGAAAACCTAAAAAGCTTAGCTTGAACACAGAGTTTTAATAATTTTTTTAAAAACCCAATAAAATGTATTTGGAGCTCATTCGTCCTCATACAGCTGGACTCGTTTTCTGAGTCCACTAATGTCAATACGTTTTGGCCCCCACATAAAGCTTATTGCAAGTTTGGACATATTTATTTACTAAATGCTCTTAGTTTCAGCTAGAGGCTAAAACTTGCAATACACAATGAGCATTACATACAACGGTGTTTTTAATCCACTCTGGAAAACAAGTAGTGATCACCAAAATCCAAAAACCCTGTGAGGTAAAATCTGTATAAACCAGAAACTGTCCATTGCTACTCAAGCTGGCAAGGGTTAACAATCCTTTTGTAAACACTACTTTCCTTTGCTAAGCAGACAAACGCTCCCCTCGAAATAAAGGGAAAACAAGCAGGGTGCAAATTCCAGCGGCTCATCTCTCCGTGGATTCTTTTAAAATAGTCTGGAGGAGCAGAACTCGAACTGCAATCTCACGTGCACAAAATACACAAATATATCACAAATCTCTATCTGGCAATGCTTACAGTTTATTAAAATGGCTTTAAAAGTATTAAACCAGGAACAGTTTAACACAATCTAAGAAAAGCACACCTGCAGCGTCACGTCACTCTTACACATTCTTGAATTTGAGCTCAGAAATAGAAAGTGACTTAAATTTAATCCAAGAGTCAATACAAGGCTTCTGTTGTGGAGCCTCTATTGACAGGGAGCTCAAGCATAGCCTCTGGCAAGGGGTGTCCAACGCAAACGCGCACACCGCATGGCAAAGCGCTATTGATGGATATCACAGGAGTTTGTTCCTTCAGTACCAAACAATTATCGAGGAGTGCATTTTGTGGGAACAAATGTAATCCAGAGATCAATTGAGATTTCTCAAGGATTTTTTTTTTTTTATATCTGTTTTACAGCTTGACTAATACCATCTTGTTAACTTAGGCATGTCTCAAAGTTTCTGTAACAGAAAGGATTATGCTCCATGGGTGGTTTTGTTTTGGGGTTTTGTTTGTTTGTTTTTTCCTTCCAGGAAAGCCCTTTCAAAATGCAACTAGAAAAGGTACACTTTCCCAAACACAAAGAGAAGTTCCTCCATCTCTCATCCTTTATTAGTTGCAAAGGATATAACTGGATAGAAAAAAACTTTATTCAAACAATGTTTCTTTTAATCTGCATTGACAAATTTGTCCAAGTACTAATTCAAAAGCAGATCTTTGACTTTGCAAAATTGGATCTAACTTTGCAAAGCTGGTAGTACGCAGTCATCTAGCTGCAGACGTGCATTTGCATCTTGCTGTTTTCTAGAACTGATATCAGAATTACCCACCAAAGATGGAAACTGAAAAAGACAAAAAAAAAAAAAAAAAAAAGACTATAATGCTTCTGAGATGGAACTCTGCCCTACAGAATTCGTAAAAAATGTACAATGTACATAAGTTCCAAATTTTGCTACCCCTGGAGGTAGGGGAGGTGAAAAGGGAGGCGAAAGAAGATGGAAGAATGTAGCATATCAGACCGTTCCACAGAATACACAACCTTCATACCGTGTCAGTTTCATTAATTTAAAAGCCATCTTCAACTTTTCAGTGGAGTGATTACCTGTCATGCCAACCACATCAGTCATGTCATCCAGTAGCATAGTATATTTTAGCTTAATTCATTATAAATGTCTTGCTTCAAAGTGAGAAAAGGGGATCAAAAGCTCACCTGATGGGGCACATAAACTTCAAAAATGTCAAGACCCATTTCTTGCCTAGAAAACAGCCCATGAGCCACAGCTTCATGCTTGTCTTTAGGCCTCGTGAGAAACAAATGGTAAATTTTGCTGCTTACCGCAAATGGTGGCAAGAAAAAGGACGACAGAATGGATACTTAAAAAACAAACAAAAAAACAAACCCCAGACTGGCAAATTATGAAACTTATTGGCTGTTCAGAAGACTGAAGCAGGCAATTCATGTGTGGGAAAGTGATAAAAAATTTCTTCCAAAATGGACAAAACACAGCCTCAGCTACCCTTGATATAATGGCACACATTTCCTAAAGAAGGTGGAGCCACTCAATGTACATCATCAACTTGTTAACAGGCTTATTCTACCTGTTAAACTCCTTAAGTTCTCAATACCATCCGAGATCAGCCTATCTATTGCTTTGATAAGAGATAGAAGAATGGACACAATTGAAGCACGGTGCAGAAAAAAAACCTTCCCGCGACCTCTCGCCTGAACATTCAGATAGCAGAGAAGCCTGCAGAAATACTAGCTCAGTCACCGAAGAATAGTTGCCGCCAGACTGATAATCTGTTTCTGAGGTCATCCAATTAGCTGGTTTGTGGGGTCATGCTGATGAAAATACATAGCTTCTGGTCCTACAGTTAGATCAGGCAGGGCTAGCTGATGGATCTCTGCACCGAACTCTGCCGCACAGTTTAAACGTGCCAGGGCTCAGGTAAATCCTTTATTTCACTTGAGCAAGCCAAGCAAGGAGTGTTTAACCTGTTTGTTGTCATCTGTAAAGAAAACCCCTCACTCCTAAGTTAGCATTGCAGAATACAGTTTTGAGATATATACAGACCCTGTACAGGCACAGACATACACATCATTGTTTTGGGACTGCTAAAGTGACGTGTTCTCACAGCTGGCAATCCTCGGAAAAATATAGAAATGACTACAAGTTTGCATTAACGAAAAATAGGTTGGATTCTTTCCACATAAACTCTAAGCTGTATCTTCAGCTGAAAGTGACAACTAACCAAAAAAAAAAGCCACAGCCATATTAGCCATATTACTGAAACCGGATCCCTCATGCTGCCTGTCTTTGCATTTCTGGAATTCGACTAGGCTCCAGGCTGGAGAACAAAAGGCGGCCATACTAAAGCTTGGTTACAACATCTTAGTGTGAATCAAAGAAGGCAGTACTGGAAATCTGAGGATAAAGCTCGTGCTTTTAAGTTTTACAGTTTTGGCTTGCAGATACAATCTCAGATCAGCATCCAAATACTCAGGGGCTTATCCTAACTAACCCGTGTTCAGAATCTGTATCTTATCCTGCAACTTCTGGTGCCTCCTTGGTGTTCTAAGAAGCCACATCCCCAGGTGAAATTAAAAAGGACAAAAGGATACTTCGTAGCTTGCAGCATTAGGGCTGCATCGGATCACTCGCTGCTTGTTAAGGCAGAATTAGAGCCTATGTTTCCTAATGTTTGGTATTATTAATTATTTCTGCTAAGTAAACCAGCTTCGACTAAAGAGACACTAGGATGTACCTGGCCCATATCCACTCATCGGGGACAGCAAAGACTGACGTTCCAGTTCTGTTCTGAATCTTGCTTAGTAGCAGTGGCTAACAAGTCGGGGGTCTGCCTCTAAAGTCTTGACTGGAAATTGCCCCTCTGCACAAAGTGGTACATCTGACTACACAAAAAGCTTTGGCTTTAGCAAATTGGAATTCCCTGATAGGAAATAATTTGGCAGGAAGACTTCATAAATGGCTCAAGTTAGAACTCTCACAGAAATTCCCTAAGCCATCTTTCACTACAAAACTGATCTGATTTTGCGCTGTTCTGTATCTAGCACAGTAATTTTGAGCATGTGAACTAAACAACTGTTAAAAAGTGTCAGGTAACGAATGTGTAAGGAATATTTGTGATGGACAGATGCGGCTAACAATTTTTCTGGATTTCATCATATTTTTACAAGAAATGGTAAAGAAAACTACACAAAAAGAATGCTACTGTAGTACTAGAATTTTCGCATGCAATTGTTACATGCACAAATGATTACCCACGCTAATCCTGAGATGTAAACTCACATAACATGTTTGGTTTTGCACTGCTGACAAGTGCTGTCTCCTACCCCATCTCTAATTTCAATTAATATATGACAGAGGCGGGGAGCTCGAGCAAAGCCTTTAGTTTTGCTCTCCCCACTTACTGTGTTTAGTACTGTATGACTTCTGGAGATATTTAAATCCACAGGAAATGCAGGAAGTGCTCTCTCCATTGCAATGGGTTGGAGAACTTTCACACACAGACTTATGTGGTACTTTGAGGTTTTTGTAAACATACCCCTTTTTGGGCCCATTGGTCTGTGCCCACCTGAAATGACTTGCTGTGAGCATTTCCATGGGGACCACAGAGCGACTTCTGGCTGCTCGCTGTGTGACTGACACTTTCCGCACGAGCAAGGAGCGAGAGCAAGCTATGCAGGCTGTTTACCAGGTGCCTACGTGAACAGTGGAGGATCTGAGCCGGTGCTGGAAATGAAGCGTAGTTAGCTGAACCCCGGCTAGCGCAACCTTCATGGTCTCTTCTGAACTTCCTGTGACCCTCTGGGTTATGACTGACAGTTAAAGAACACTGAGCTACTGAAACACAGACCTACTTACCTTCCCCATATCCGCTGATTTTTTCTTTTAAGCAGTTTTTCCTGTAAACTGAAGTGTTTTCTATTTAGACTGGCCTGATAAAGTTGATGAGGCCTAATATTTCGGTTAACTATATTTTTAAAAAGGCAGTTGTCACATACGCATTTTACTACAAATATTGTACGGAAAAATAAGTCGTTATGTTCTAGATAGGCAAAGCAAAGTGCAGTAAAATTGAGGGTCTTTTCCAGGGATACCTATGAAAATTGGCACAATCCTTTCTTATACCAGCCACAGCCTTTATTTTCAAAACAAGCTTTTCAAATATTAGCAAATAATAACTACTCACCAAACATCTATAAAAATACACTATTATTAACATTTACTTCGGATTTATCCATGCACATACGTGTGTGTGTGCCACAACCCTGCCTGTACAAATCACTTCTATTTAGAGCAATTCAGTTGAATGAGGCTGAACTAAACAACTTTGGAGGTTAAGATTTAAGGCTTTGGAAGAACAAGTGAGACAAACCAAAACCTCAGTCTGCAATCCAATCGCTGCGCGGCCACATGCTGTTGACTGTTTCATTGTTGGAAGAGACTGCTGCTTCCATGAGGTGAATACTGA
This sequence comes from Dromas ardeola, assembly GCA_013398915.1. NCBI lineage: Eukaryota > Metazoa > Chordata > Aves > Charadriiformes > Dromadidae > Dromas > Dromas ardeola. The sequence continues at coordinate 188,161 of VYZM01014733.1, forward strand.
GTACAGTAACTCCAAGTTAATGTGGCACGGCCTAAATGCAGTTTGGCAAAACAGAGCTATTAATTTTACTGATCAGGTTCTGTACTCTGCTCAGCACGTTTACCAATACTCAAACGGCATGAAGTCAGTAACCGACAGCTTAGTGCATTAAATACAGCTGCTCTGTAACACTAAGTCATCCATTTCTCCTCTAAGTGTGCTTCTTCATGCAGTTAGCACCACTGCCAAGTGCGCTAAGGAGAATTCACACTTTGCTACAGTTCAGTAAACTGAACTCCAGAGCTACTGGTAACTTGGCTGCGGTGTCAGGTCACAGTTGTGTAACCCGCCGAGCTGAACGCCTCCCCGAGCTGGGAGGCGAGAGCACAAAGGCAAAAAGAAGCAGGAACCCACATTTCAAAGGCGTTATGGTTCCGAATATTACAAAAACTGACTTCCTAATCTTATGGACTGGAGATTTTGCAGAAGTTTGTTTCTTTTTTTTCCCAGGGTAGAACATTGCGTAATTTGAATCTACACAATTAGAGAAAGCAGTGAAGTGAATTAATCTCAGCCACTTGCGTATACACTTTAGGCTGTAGTCTAAAGACAAATGATACTGAGCACTATTATCTGCATTCCTCGACTAAATTTAACGAGCGGGCATGTATGAATTAAAGGATTGTTGCAAGACCAAGTCACTGACATATATATCGCTGATGGAAGCCTTTAATGGTTAAAAGAAAAAAGTCTTTCATCTAGAGTATCTAACATGATTGAATTAATGAAATTAAATGATAGCTTTATTTCTATCACGATGGCAGTTTTTTGCTACAGTACACCAATCACTTCAAGCAGGACAGTGACACACAACAGATGGCCAAACATCTCTCAGACGACCCCACCAAGCACTATTTTTTGTCCACGCACCCCCCAGATTCTGTTATGGTGCAAAGTCAGGTCCTGAGCTAGTACAAGTGAACTGCTGCAAACAGAATCCTATTAATTTATTCCAGTTTGAGATCTGGCCCCATGAATCCTTGACACCAAAACAGTTCAAAAATGAGAACAAAATTAAACCTCACTCTCTCTTCCCAAAACTCTTTCAGGTGGTAGGGATTTTGGTAGTGCCGCCTAAATGCCGGATTTAAAATAAGTAATTTATTTCATACCACAGAGAGTTTGCAGCGTAACAAAATTCTGTCACTACTAACGTCGGCTGCTATTTAAGTAACTGTAAGAAAAGAAGGGGTGGACAAGGGGAAGGAAAATCAGCACCTCAAAAATCTGGCATCTCACAATCTGTTTCTTGCACCCAAATTACTTCTGTTGGGCCTTATTCAGACTTTGCAAAGTAAGGGCAAGATTTTAGATTCTTCTATTGAATCAAAAGGATGAAAAAGTCTAAAAATTAAAATATTTTTCTGAAGTTTAGAGCTTTATAAACAGCTTTGCAAAACACTGACAACAGCTTGGTCCCCTATACTCGTTTCTATTGTTTTGAAAGCTACAAAAATAAATACAATTTCATACTGGGGCAAAATATTCCATCTTTCTAATTCAGCTAAGGTATGGATACTATTAGGCGACTAAATGAAAAAAACATAGCAACTAATTTAATCAGAGGAGAGATTTTTTTCTGCCAATTAGGTGGTGGTCAAAACCTTCAATATAATGATTTCATTTAACCGTGATCTTAGCTTCAAATCCCACAAACCACTGCAGGAGCTATCTTAATAATTTTAAGCAAAAAATCCTCAAATTTTAACCTCAGCCCATCGTTAAATCTGACCTTCAAAGCTGAAGTAGAAGAGGTAACTTATTTTACTTCGCATCTCTTGACCAAAACCAGAAACAGGCACTGGGAAGACCATGGGAAGTTACCTTCTTATGGGGGGACGGGAGTGGTGGTTGGTTGGGGTTTTTTGCTTTTGTTTGGTTTGGTTTTTTTGGTTTCTCTAATTCTAGATAAATAGAAATCTGGAAAATCTGTAAGAGACTCTTCTCAAAAGAGAATTCCAGTCCAAAAAAGATTAGCTTCTGTATTTTTTGATATCTTGTCAAAATTCCAAACAAACTGAAGCCCTAGTAACTCATAACTTGTGTCAGTTAAAAGCCTTGACAGCTGTATGAAAAGGAACAAATATGCAAAAACCAGTAAATCTGAAAATTAGGCCTGGGACATCACAGTAGTAAAAGGCAGCAAATACAGATTACTATAGAGGAAGGGGGCTACTTTTTATTTCCTGGTAAGGAAACACTGAAAACAAAAGAAGTCACACAGCAGCTTTAAGGGTGTAGGTTTGATCTTACAAAAACAATGACAAAAATGTTCTGAATGACCGGATGTCTTCCTAGATGCACTGAAGACCCTGCACAGGACAGAATGAATTATAAAGAAAACAGTAGTAAGTAAAATGCAACTCCAGGAAGAACTGAGTAGCTCTCATTACGGTGAAAAACGGAATGGAGCAACTTGATAGAATCCAGCATATAGATGTTGCTAATTCTGCAAATTACTTAGTTCATGGTTAGGACAGTAATTAATACTGTTCTTGTTATACTTATGTATATCTGAGAGCATGGAGGAATTTTAGAGAGCATACCTGAAATTCTGAACCACTAGTAAACTTTTTGTCCTCAGCTGCATGCAAGTAAGAAGCTAAGAGCAATGTGCAACTCTCTGAAGTTTCTAACAGATGCACAACATTCAATTATGACATTTGAAGGGGAGAAGGCAACGGCAGGGATTTTGAAACCAATACAATCTTTCAGCTTCCCGAGTATCTCAACTCCTTTGAAAATAGGAAGGGAATTAACAGTGTTTCTTTCAAGTGGTAAATACTTTAAATAAATGAGTAAGTAAATGGAGTGGAGATTTGGATTTTATCTGAAAATCACTAAGGCATAAAGAAGCCAAAGCAGTGCATGCAAATACTGAGACAGCTTCAGATCATCCTCTCTCTCTCACAAACACACCTAGGCATAACAGGCACGTAGAGTAAAAGAAGCATCCTGAGTCCTTCTATTAGGAGGTTTCAGTAGCAACATTCAGGGGATTCCTTGGTCACCTTCGCAAATCCTTTGAGACTGAGCCAAAAAGCTTAAATTTTTCAATTCTGCCTGGAAGTCCCAGTTAGTGTCAAGCAAATTATGCAGTTAATAGGGGATATCAATTTGTGCATCCATGTAAGTACTGACCACCTTCCGCTCCTTTTTAATAGTTTTGTGAAGAGTTACTGAGGTCCTGCTGTCTGCTCCTAGTATTTTGTCTCTCCTGCTTGCTCTGTTCAGAAACGCTCAGCAGCAGTAGAGAGGACTCTCACTGACCAGTACTGTGTAATGCAAAAGCACGAGGGGCTCTTCCGAAAAACACTCACAAGTAGAGTTCACCCATCTTACCTGCTGCAGACAACCGCAACAAGAATGTGGCATTATGCTCTACTGTAATGAGTTTGCGAGCCCCAGGAAAGCCATCTGCGACATGACAGGGCCGAGAGGTAAACAGTACCACCAACTTGGAGAAATATGTGGACATCAGAGCAGCATAAGACAGATGAACTAATAACTGGAAAACAAAAGGCCTGTTCTTTTAAAGCTGAGTATTGGAGCATAAACCTATGCAGTACTGTCAAAAGCAAAGTAAGAGGCAGTAAAAGATAAACAGATAAAGTGCACAAATTCAGCACCTGGATTACAGATAAACATCTGTTTTATGGAAATACTATTTATCAGAGTACTGCGAGGACAAAGGCCTAGGCAAAAATATGTTAGACTCCTAGGCTTACCAAGAGAGGTTATTTAAGAGGGAGGTGTCTCGGAAGTAAAACTGAGGTTGTTCATTCTAGGGCTCACAGGATACAAGAAGGCAGAAACACATGCTCTGAGCTCTCGCTGCCCAGCAATGTCCTCTGCATATCTCAGCCCCCAAGGCCAGGTGGCCCGTTTGCAAAACTTTCCAACCTACGTTTCTCTCAGGTGATCTTCTGTTCTGCCTCTACAGAGTCCTTTAAACTTGATTGCCTAAGCATCCACAGAGACACCTCGAATTCGAGTGTTGGCTTATATGTTAAAACATGACTTACAACTTCCCATCTCTGAATATAAACACGACAGCCTGAAGTCTTCAGTTGTATGTTAACAAACGATGCGCTCCAAACAACATAAATTGTTGTGGGTTTCACCAGCTAAAACCGTTAGACTCATTGCATCTCGCCTAGGCAGTAATACCGGGGCAGCTGGACACTAGTCTCTCCAATTCACCTACCCACAGCAACAAAAGCAGAAGCATGTTTCATTGTATCCAACATAGCTTTCCATGTCAACATTCTAATGTATCTGCTTCTCTTCATAAATTGATCCAGCTGCATAAACAGAGAATATGAAAATAGGGTCCATATTCGGACAACAGAAGAAGCAAGCCTATATTTATGGAATCTATTTAGTTTATAGATAAAATATATCATTGTTAGTGCTTTTTCGTTTTAATTTCAGAAAATAGCAACGTGCTACACCAGTGCTGCAAGGCAATCTGCCAACAGAACTAACTAAATGTATGAAAATACTTTTACTGAAATGACTTACGCTGAATTAAATGTTTTGCCGCTTTATTTGATTTGGCTTACTGATCATTTAACTGTCACCAAATTCCGAACTTAAGAAGTGGCGATGTTTAATGACAATAAGACACTGTAGATCATGTGTTAATGCTGATTAATGCACTTCTCAAGCGTGCTGGAAGCATTTGGCTTGCCTTGTACCTTACACTGTGCACCCAAGGCATGCATTCATCAGCACTACTGCTCGGTCTGTCATGTCTTATTGCTGAAGTCGCGCACCATTCTCACTGTGCTTGCTTTGAGCCTGCCTCAGTCAATTTACATTACGCTGCCCACCCAAACCCACATTTTTGAGGTTCACCCAGCTCTTGATGATCAGGGGCCTGTATGTTTAATAACATTTTGCTCTGCCAGTCTAATTAACTCCGGCACTGTATCTGCAGTCAGATAAAATGCTCATTTCACACCACATTAATTTTTATCAGCTGAACATTAAGCAACACAAAGCTATCTATGCTTGGTTTAATTTACATACTGACAGAGCTACAAAGCATTACTGCAGTGACTGCAAAGCAAATAAGTAGAACTGGCATCAAACATGGCTCCTTCAAAATGAAATATTGATTTGCAAGACTGGCATCCCAAAGTGAAAAACAGGAAAAGAAAAAGAGAATGAGAAATGACTTTCCCCTGTCAGCACTAGGAAAAAAAACATATACATTTTGTAACCAGTATTTCCTTAAATGTTAGAGCTTGAGAGGGGGTATTAAAATTAAAACTTATTCTTTGATTGGCCAAGAAAAGTTAGAGGTGACGGTAACATTTCTCATGACTTAGAAAGAAAAGAAAAAAGCAGGTGGGGGTGGGTGGGGAGGAACATGACGACTGTGTTAGAGAAGGCATCTTAAGGATTTCCCTGCTCTCTTCATTGCGCTAAATTTAGCTGAATAGTCCTCTTTTTGTGGACTATGGCTGTAAGTCAAATTTGAAGGCAGGACGTATGAAAGGCCCTAAAATTATAGTAAATTAATTAAAAACAAAACAAAACAAAAACAAAAAACAAAGAAAAATTCTGGGAGCCTGGAATTTTATTCAGAGTCTAGCGGTGACCATTCAGTGCTCTTTAAAAGTATCTGTGATCCTACAGTACCCCGAATACTAAGTGTTCATCTGAGTTAATCTGAACACGTATAACCTGGCCGTGTAGATCGATCATTCCCAGCTTTTCCAGAATGCTGCATGACAGCAGTCAGGCAAAGACCCTAGCTACCAAAATAAAAATATCCTGCCTTCTGCTCAACTGGCCAAAGTCAAATCTTCACTAAAGCTCATTATGAATTGCACACCATTTAAGTGCTACAGTATACATCCTCCTTTGGGCTTTATCTAGTCTTTGGTTTGAAGTTAAAACAAAAAATTAGACATGCCCAACTGGGCTGCATTGCAAAAATCTCACAGAGGTTTAGCAAATGAGCAAAATTAACAAACTAGTGCTTTTCCACTCCTGTCTGTAGATAAACATGATCTTTTAAGTGTTGGAGCCAGTGCCACTGAGCGTATGAGTGATCTTTTAATGCTTTTTTCACAGTTCCTCAGCCACTCCAAACATTAAGCAACGCCTCTACTGTACTAAGGAGGTTTCCACTCACAAAAGTGCATGAGGTCATCAGCACAAGCAGTTCCCATGTAAGTGGCCACAGAAGAAAGCTCATAGGTCCTAGAGGAGGAATGAACAGCTAGCGTTCAGTGTTCCTCTCCTGAAGGAAAAATCCTGAAAAAGATTTTGTAGAACTTCACGAGTTCTCTTGAGCGATTTGCTGAAGAGCTTGGATTTAGGCCCCATTCAGCTGCATGGTTTTCTTTCTGCTCTGTCCTGAAAAACTACGATTGGCACTGGTACAGTTAAAGGTCTCTATGACATTGGAGATTTTCTCTATTCCCGTCTCAAAGGCCTCCTGTGCTTCCCTGCCCCTACCTCCAAGTGAGTAGAAGAGTAAATCTACACTGGACCGGGCAATCACGGAATTGTTCCCTGAGGAGATTGGCTACTGCTATGAAATCTTTCTTTGCTGTTGAAGTCACCTTTATGAGGAGCTCTTTTCTCTTCAAAGAGCAAATACAGTTAATAACCTCCTACCTAGAAGCACTAATATTCAGCTTGACTGGTAAGTGAAAAATCATTTCAAAACAGGACATGGTATTATAGATATTTCTCTTGACGGCAGTGTAGTTTATTATTGTATTCCAGCTATTTTGGGAAAGAAGTCAACTTAAAATGTCATATTAATTATTTACAAAATACTGACATAAATGAAATGAAGATTTGACTGAAAAAGCAGTTCAGTGCCTAACTCTGCCTTCTTAATGAACGTAACAGGGAACGGCTGAATAATTTTCTGCTTACTCTACCACAATCTCTCCTTCTCCTCCTTTCCCTGCAAAACAGACCATCAAAAAAACCTTAGGCTCAGACATCTCTGAATCTTGGACGGGTCAAAAATCATAATCAAATCTAGATTCCACCTTCAGATAATGCTGGGGAACTTGGTTTATCTTTATAGAACATTCCTTCCACATATGTTACAGTTAGTGTCTCAGGGCACACTCACTTCATTTTCAGCTGTGCTTTGAAATATGAGAAGCAAAATAGCCCCAGAATACCAACTAAACTAACTAAAATCAGTCATTGTTTCAGAGTAACTACAATACAAAGAGCATTAACCCTTTCTGACTTTCTTGTCAGATCAGTAGCAGGCAGCTTTCTAAAACATTAAGTCAGTTGGAGCCCAAAGGATAGCATGACTTCTAATTCAAGGTAACTGGAATAAAGAAAAGAGAAGAGAGGCTGATTAATTAGATCTGTACAGTGAACTAATTTGCATCCCTATTCTCACTGGTTTTCTAAAAAGAGAATCAATATGTGTTTGTGCCTCACATCTTCTGGTTCTTCCTCACATTAAAGACGACAGGTTTTGCAGGTGAAAAAAACAATTTTCCTATAAAAAGGTACTATTTCCTACTGGGACACAAACATTTTTACTGAAGTAAAATTTCCTTCATCACTAGTGCGTTTGGGATAAGAAGCATGGAAATTTGTTCTTGGAGTTCTTCCAAGAACTTGCAGGACTTCCAGCACTGCTCTTACAGAAAATTTGAGAGGTTAATCTAAATCATTTAATGCATCCTGCCACTGCGTCATCTGTCATGTCACCACTTCTGCCTGGCAGACAGACCAGTATAACCCTTCCTTTCAACCTAAGCCTCACCTTGTGCCTAGGATGGGGACCTGTCGGTACAGAAACGATGCACTGGTGTGCCATCCCACCAATCCCTCCTCTCCTTCCACGCCACAAAAGGGTATCTATAACTACTCTCCCTAGAGAACACCAGGGCAAGTAAAGGGATAGATCAAGGAATCTTTGCCTCTCTTTCTAGCACACAAAGATGAAGAAAACAGTGAGTCATCATACTGAATTTTCCATTCAAGACTGCTGACTGGAATGATAGATCTCACAGCTGCACAGTAACGCCATGTACTATGTTGGAGGAGATCCCTCTCAATCCATTCACGTTTCTGTTTTAAATCACGTTTTTATGGCAGTGAAATTTTACTAGTAATCCCAGCTGCTTTACTGAAGTATTTTGGAAGTCCAAAGATCCTCATAAATTTCTTTTAGCATCTAAGGCTGCACTCACTCATTTGAGTTGAAGTGGCTCTGATACTTTAAAATAAATCTCGCTTTATGGCTTGGTACGATCTGGGCAAATATTAGCCAGTTAATTCCCCTCTGACTTCCTGCCTCAACAAGTGATATGAGGCCTCGCCAGGGCCATCAAACTGAACTCCAATTCTGCTTCAAACCAGCCTGAAATGCAGATGGGAAGAGTTGTGTTACGGTCCACATTGCACTGTCTCTGCAACAGCAAACTAATGAAATCTCTTTTCATGTGTTTTTTTGGTTTCACTAGCCAAAAAGCTGTTTTTCCAACTAAGACTAGATGTGCCATAAACTGTTGGCTTGCACCCTAGGCTTGGTACGATCTAAATTCTGAAACACTCCCCCATTTTGTATAACATTCTTTTCGTATAACATTATTATCTGCCTTTCCCAGAATGGGGGAACCTAACTTACCTATCTGTAAATATTTAATCTTAAAATGAACAGATTCCTTTTCACCACCCCATTCCATCCAACTTTCTTGCCCTGGACTCCACTTTTGCCAGCATTTTGTGTAGACTACGTCTTTTGATAACTCGAATAAGTAGTTTATTGCTATGCAGGCTTCAGGAGTGAAACGTCACTGGCTGAGAGGGAGCAAGTATTGGTCTTGACAGTTTGGATGCTGCGTTCTTTCTCAAAGATGACTTTTTTGACAGCACCAGAAAGCTTTGTCTGTTTTCAAACTCTAAGATATGACAGGGACTCAGAATGCAGGACAAGAGAGACCATGCCAGGTCAGTGTTTTTGTCTACACAAGCTTACGGTCTCTTTGAATTTATAAAGTAGCAGAGGAAAAGATGCTGGGGAAAAGGAGGGTGAAGAGGATCTCAAATGCTTGCGATAGGTATGCTTTCCACGGCCAAACCCTGATGTATTCAAGAGGAACCATATAGCCTTTGTTAAGCTATACATCCCATGCCTAATTGAGAAATGATTCTTAATAAGTCCTGGAGAGCTACAGGTCTCTCTATCTCTCAAATGGGAAACAATCATATCTCACGGCAACTCATTACGTATTCTTTTTGTACCATGAGTTGTTTTAAAACCGTGAAATTAGTTCTGGCAGAGTGTACAGAGAAACACCCATGAGATGAGACTGAACGAGTTATGTAAGGTTTCCACACATTCCTCATGAACATTAACTCTTCATGACCAGAAGTCAGCCTTTTTAGATGAAGAAATTACTGTAGTATATAAAGTAAATTCATAAAGTGAATATATGTAGTATATAAAGGAAACATGGCTTTTTTTCTTCTCTCTCTGACGTTCCGTGTATACAACATCTCTTTATTTATGTTTGGCAAAGAAACCTCCTTGCTCCATTGTTTCTTTTGATGCTTAGATAGCTACCATGAAATATGACTGTTATCAATTAAAGAAGTGTACAGTATCTGTAAGTTAGTTGAGCTGGAGCTGCCTGTGCTGACAAGTAAATTGACTCTTCTGTGTGGTACACTGAATACTTTTCAAAATGTATCAGATCCATTAATACATGTAACGGCATATGAGAACACAACTGCTAGAAAACAAGATCAATGCGATGATCTGCCTGATGGGTTGGACTCTAGCCTGGATACCTTGGACTCTCCAGCAAGGATCACAAGTCTTTCCAAAGACTGTAGTCACTGTAACTATCAGTCAGCTTTTGGCCTTTCTAGGAAGAATATTAGCCCTTGAATATTAGCACACACACTTTTTTTTTGTAGATAGTAGGGTCAGTGAATTCCAGCCTTTAAAGCTGGAATTCTTCTGTTGTCCTGCTCAGCCTAGAGAGGTACGATGACAACTGGGGTCAGGTTAACGGTATAGCTCAACAAATGCACATTTGGAGCTGGGCAGAGACTCCTTGTGTTCTCCTGCAAGTAGGACAGAGGATCAAGAAACTAAGCTAAAACTTTTGTTCAGTTTTGAGAGCTATGAATGGGGTCAGGACGGAGCTGCAGCTCAAGGTACAGATAAGATGGGATCTGTTGTCATTCTCCTTTTACAGCGAGGCTCCAGCCCATTGCTGACTAAACCTACAAGCCTGCACGTGTTACACACAGTGTTCAAAGAGACAGAGGCAAAAATTCATGAGACTGAGTGTCAGGACACAGTAGGGTCTGTATAAAAGCACATATTGCAAACTCAACCTTCTTGAATTACAGGTAGACTCATAATTGCTCAGGATATGAAAAAAATAAATCACACGAAGCTTTCAGTGAAAGCTTTAATTCGTTAAATTAATCTTGAAAAGATTTTGTGTGAACACCTCACTGCTTGCTAGGCCTTTGGAAGTGCAATCTAGTGAATGAACTGTCTTTGCAGAGTTGCTGGAAAACAGGCTAGTTCTGCAGAAATGCAGTTCCTTTTACTCTTTGTATTTTAGCAAGAAATTAAAATTCTTTGACAAAATACAGTGGAATAAATGACAAAAAAACCCCAACACAGAACAGAAGTAATATATTAGCTAAATTCAGTAGCTTAGATAAGTAGAAGGAATAAATTTTCATTATATACCAGAAGGTAACCACCACTTTTGAGAAAACCTTCCACATATTACATACATCTCAACTTCTGAAATTTCTTAAGTTCTGAGGACAGAAACGTATTCATTTAAGACTATGTGAAGTTAACGAAAGGAAAAAAGAAGATTCGCTTTCTAATTTCCAACAATCTTCTGTTGACATATTCTGCTACATACATAATGAACAACAAAAGTCAGAGGCTTCCTGATAACTGCTGGGTGTTGAAGTTCTGAATGTTATACAAATTGCAAGATGAAAAAAGTCTCATTGGCTTGTTCTCAAACTGAATTAGGCCATTAAAAGAGGAAACAATTTTAGCTGCTTAAGTATTTCTCAAAGCAAATGGGACCCTGGAGTTCAGAAAAACTGTAGCTGTTTTTCCAAACCTCTTATTTTCCTCTCTTTAAACATTCTGGAAAATTGCTCTGAATATGATGCCAAAATGTAAAACTGAAAAACACAAAGGATATTAGGACTGTCTGAATTACAGATGTCTCTAAAGACTAATGGCATAAAGATGTGAAACGGACTGACCTTAAATGTCCTTATTCTCAACCTGTTTAAAGGTCTTGTGTTTGTTTCTTAGAGTTTACTTTTTTGCTTGGGCTGACTGGAAATTATGATAACCATTCATGGGAATCTTATAAAAAGAATCTAAAATT
>VYZM01014734.1:1453-35392 GCA_013398915.1 Dromas ardeola
GTAGCTCTGCCTTCTCTGTGTCTTCCACCACTAGGGCGCCCATCTGATTCGTTAGTGGGCTTACATTGTCCCTAGTCTTCCTTTTCCTATTGATATACTGAAAGAACCTCTTCTTGTTATCTTTAACTGTGGTGGCCAAGATGAGTTCTGCCTGAGCTTTGGCCCTTCTAATTTTCGCCCTGCAGAGCTTCACTACATCTTGGTATTTTTCATAAGTAGCCAACGCCCTTTTCCAAAGATCATAAACTTTCCTTTTTTCCCTGAGGTCCAGCCAAAGCTCTCTATTTAGCCAGGCTGGTCTACTTCCCCGTCGGCTCGTTTTTTGGGACTCGGGGATGGCCTTCTCCTGTGCTTTTAAGAGTTCCTCCTTGAAGTAAGACCAGCCTTCTTGGGCCCCTTTGCCCTTCCGGACTGTCCCCCAAGGGGCACTCTCAGCCATGCTCCTAATTTTTTTTTTTTTTTAAAGTAAATAAAAACAAACGTTAAAAAAAAATGAAACAGAATAAAAGACAGGGATGATCCTCCAGCTGCTGGTGAGGCGGAGCCCCCAGGCAGAGCTGCATGGCCCCCCGCCCTGCCACAGCTGGGCAGGAGGTGGCAGAGACCGGCAGCGTTAGGCTGGCTGGTGCCGGGGGATCTATCCTGCTGGTGCTGGGAAGTCCGGTTTCACTGGTCCTGCAATCCAGGCTGGGGGGAGAGGGAGGATTTCCCACCAGGGACCAGCTATAGGACATTTCACCATGTTTCTTTGCCTGCACATTCCAACAGGTTTGTCTTTCTCTCTCTCTTTTTATCCCTGGCATGGGATTGCTTACCTTTTCAGTGGCATGTCAGAAAGCTTGGACTGGCAGTTCATAAACACTCTTAGGTTCATGTTTATCAATTGGTTCAAAACCTAAAGCAATGAGAAAAAAGACATCACAAAAAGCTAACTAGGAAAGCTGATCACTGTTTTTATAGACAGGACCTCAAGGAGGCACATTACCTGCTCATTCTCAATCCTCCCTTCTCATTATTTGCTTTACTACATCCACCTTTTAAATGCTGACTTTAAAAAGAACAGTTACCTGCTCCCTCACACTGGAGGCTTTCTTTTTGGGATGCAGAGACTTTTTTCCTCAAGAACAGAGTCACTGCAAACTAAACCGTTAAAACGGTGAAACTAAAAGCAATCTAGACAATATCTAAGCATTGTTTTCTAGTATAGTGTAATTAGTTTTTCCACTAATAAATGTGTTGTGCAACTCAGACACGCTACGAGAAAGCCATTGGTCACCGCCCAGTCAAGGAGGAAGACAAATATTCCAAAACTATAGAACTGAGACAACTTTTTGAAATTGCCATAAAACACATTACAACATCACATACATACCAGAAGTAACGGAGCAAGCCTTTGAGCATCTCTGGTCACGGGATCAACAATAGCCACAACATCAAAGTATGTCTCCCCCTCTTTTGGTCTCAGTTTAACTGCACTAAACAGAAGAAAAAACAATTTTAAAGCATCAAATGTATGGGTAAACATAGGAAAAACACTATCCACCTCATTTTGAAGTCAAATTACTTTGTAAATGCTATATGCCTTCTGAAAGTAGACAGGGGAAAAAAATAAGTATATACATAAATCTGTATAGAGATAGGTAGATAAAATTAATTTCTGGAATCTCACTGTGCCCTGAAAACTGCTGTGGACTTACCTATTGCTACTTGGATTATTTTTTCAATATTTTTTAAAGTTAAATGCAACGTAAAACAATGGGAATGTTAAAAGATAAGGAAAAGCATATTGCTCAGCAAATGTCTGCAATCCTATACCTGTATCGCTCTTCAAAAAAATTATATTCAATCCTTGCCTCTCCCTTTGGTTGAGCGGAAAGAAGAGCATCCACTTTCATTACTAAGTCACTTGCACTGTAAAGAAGAAAGAAAAAGAAATATGCTTACAGATACAGAACGTGTGCACTTATCACATTTCTGCCAGTTAGCAGCAAAAGAGAAGACAGACTGAATTCAGATATACAAACTAACATTTTACTACCTCTCTACACAAGATCTGAATTATTAAACATATATAAGGGTTAATCCACCGTTAATTTAAACAGGTTGCAGCCTTGTTACTGAGGGTACCAAAGGGTTTAACTCTGTAACAAATACAGAGCAGCCGGTATTTTAGGGGTCAACCATCCTACAGGCACTGCCTTCCTGAACTTCATTAACCCCTCTCAGACCTGTAAGCCATTCCAATCAAACCCTCGTTTCACAGCAGTCTTCCCAATTTACACTGCCACTCTAAGAACTAGGAAGCAATCCTGTATGTGGAGAAACTTTGGGAGAGGGGGGTCCTCTCATTAAAAGGGAATTACTTCTGACAGCTTCCTTTTTATTATTCCCATAATTTTTCGGTCTAGTATTTTAAGAATATATTTAATCTTGAAAACGTAAAACCTCTTGAAAGTTCAGTGAAAATTGATTTGTACATCATAGCTTTGCCAAGAAGCAATACTGTAACTCAAAGGTCTGTCAGCTTTTCCTGAATTAAGTCTCATAGATTCATAGTGACAGCTGTTTAAATGGTTCATACCAGAACCACAAGCCTGCTGAAGTCTGCCAAGTTCTACACTGTTTTCCGATGCAGCAGATAATTTCAAAAGCTTCTGAAAAACATTGCCAGCATTCAAACCAAGAAACCACTGCTCTGTCCAAAACTAGCCTGTGTTCAGACTATGCCCTCTTCCTCCACCCTATCACCCTTATTTCTCTTTCGATTCCCAACACAGCAGCGAGTGCCAAAGTGTTTGGAATGCTGTTAAAACCTGTCTGCCTAGGAGCTGGAATCGCACAAGATTTCTGCACAAAAGACCTCAGGCTTAACTTACTTGACCAGCCTTCAACAGCCAAGCAGCATCACGGAAAAACATAACGCTAAATACAAGAGAAACGATCTTCTTAGCTACAAACTCCAACACACAAACACACACCTATGGACTTCAGTTCTTTCGAACCTGAAGATAACTTTATTAGCTCACCTCTATGCTTTTTGCAATGATTATCAAGAACTATGATTTTCATTTTCTTATGTCTACCTCTTTTCCTATTGTTTCTCTTTAAGTAGTTAAAAGCAGTTTATAAGATTCCATAGTACTGACAGTGAAATACGTTACTAAAATAATTTGTATATTGATAACCCAGGCAGCACTTAACTGAACTGCAAACAGATTCAGAAAGCATATTCCAGTGTCTCATTTTCTTCCCTTTTTCCACTTTTAGATCAATACCAGAGTAGTCCCACACGTGAGTTACGAAACCCTAACATATCGAAGGTAAGTGGTTTAGAACAGCATGTCAGTTAAGATTTAGCTGCGAGAAAAACCCACAAGAAGTCTGAATGCCTTAATATTAATGAAAATTTAGGCTTCTCTTCCATTTAGAGGAGCAGAAAGGTAATCCAGTGCAGAAAGCATTTTCAAGAATAAATATAATAACGTGCAGCAATTTATACCACTTTGTAACACATCCCACAGCAGCAAACAACTCTTTCTCTGCATACAGACACCTTTTCTGTTGGGAAAGCTGTCACCAACCACAGTCAAGTAAACCTTGCATGAAACTTCATCTAGCTGAACACAGCAAAGAATTACTCCAGCCCCTGTAGAATCCATCACCACCCCCATTCTTTATTTTTTAAATCCACCTGTATCCCCACCTGGACAATCCAAGAAGCCACTTCCTGAACCCCTCAGATAACCGAGCCGGCTGTTCTGCCCATGCTGCTGTGATCCAAGCAGTATCTCAGCAAGTACCAATACATTTACCGTTTCATGTTCGTGTGAACGGATCTATAGTAAATTCCTACAGACTTGGGGCACTTTCCCAGTTTCTGGCTGCTTGTCAGTGAGGCTTCAGCCAACACAACTCCTCCAGCTTCCGTTGGAGGTAACAGACTAGCCATGGCAGGCTGCGACTAGATACTGATAACGAATCAAGAAGGATGAACTCTGAGCACAGTAGGGGTTGCCAGTACTCTCAGAACTGCCTCCTGAGTCTGGGGGATACCGTTACAGCTCCATTCCTCCAGGAGATTTTGTACTACAAAAGCAGTCGCTAAAGAACTTTAAACCCAATAAAGGTAATTTATATCTTTTTTTCTTTCTCACTTGCCCCTCTGAACATCTGAGCTTTGACCATACAAACTCGTACGTGTTTGTTCACAGAACCTATCCAGAGTGTGCTTTATAAAGCTTTCTCCCGGCTGCAGAAAGTCACACTATCAGAGTACCACCACTTTTTTGTAAGCCTCTTCACGTTTACTTACAGATCTTCTTCGAATCCCAGCTGCTGAATCTGAGATTTGATTTTCTGTCCTGATGTCTTTAGTATGATATTCTCAAGGAGATGAAAATCATCCTGATTGAACATCTCACCATCCTCTAATGGGCCAATAATCTACAAAAAAGCAGGACCAGCATTATTAGGTAAAGGCTACACTGAAACAAAATTCAAAGATGTATTAAATAAATACTCCAGCCCAGTGTTGGTGGGTATCAACTGTTTAGGCTCGTATTAATGTCAGCGGCAGCAGAGCTTAACAAATAAGTCTAGCTATTTAGAGCCAAGAGCCCCACACTAAGGTATAAAATGCATGCCTAAAGTTTTCACTGAGTGCTTGGTTTGCAAAAGCCGAGCATGCTAAATTATACATGCAACACTACATCTTGAAGGGGCAATAGAATACGAGGCCAACTCCAGTAGTCCAGCAAGACTCTAGCAAGTCTCACTCCTCTAGCTTTCAGAAGCCTAGAAGCTACCTAGACAATTCTTGCTGTCTTGCTAATGAGAGAAAAGAACACCACAACTCATCACTTGAAAATTTAACCCATTAAAGTATACAGTAACCACTGGAACTTGTGGGATTTTTTCCTAACTAGGAAGCAGATGACAAAAGAAAAAACTGAATGCTGTGCACAGCTGGGTTTCATGACTTGCAGTGAAATACTATTGTAACATCATTTGCCTAATCTAAGTGGCTATCGTAAAAAGAGCTGGTGGAAGAGACCAAGGCATCCTGATCAGGGCCAAATAAAGCAGCATTTTGCCCAATGAACTGAAGCAGCACAATCTTTGAAATTTATCATCCCTTTCCACCCCTGGACTCAATTCACTGCAAACATGAAAGCAATTCAGGTACTGAGAGATCTGAATTTGTAGAAAACACCAGCACACAGTACAAAGAAAAGGTCATGCAGGTCTAAATAAATCCAACTGGAAGCAGTGCTAAAGACTGCTGAGACCTAAAGAAGGCTGAGACTCTAATGTCTGATCCCCAGACTCTGCTGCTCAAGGTCTGCTTCTTTCCCACATGTGGAATATTTGCTACCGTCTGCTGGTTGATCTCACCCTTCCATTGCTGATGACAGCCCTCTGCCCCTTCTTCAGCTTTAGAACGTCTCTGCAATATACAGCATGGGACAGAATAAAATCCACCTTGGGAGACTCAAAGGCTTCTTTGAAAATATTGATATCCATACCCTGAAAGAAAAGAATACTTGCCATGGAAATGGGAAGAAAAGTACACCTCTGCACACTTTTTTTAAATGCACCTTTTTTGTTTCCATTCAAGAACATCTGTATTATCTTGCTGAAGTTTATCCCCAGGCCCCTTTTCTTTATGGTCTTAAACCAAGTTCTTGCCTGTCACCTTCAAACATTATCCCAACCTCTGATGTGAAGGGCGACAGCCATAGTAATTGTTGCTAATTCGACCGGTTGTTCCATTCTTCTCTTCATAAGTGATTCTTACCTAACTTTTTTAAACCTACTTTGAGAAACATAGTTGTAATTTTTTCGCAGCTTTTTAAAAAAAATCACAGTTCTCTTTTAACCCCCCAAGAAACAACCAGCTCACTTAAATAGATCCCTGAATCTGCATTCCTTTTGACTTTTCAAAGTTACATAGCTTTCATGTATATCAGGGTTTACTTTATTTTTAGATGGACTGTTACATTTAGGTAAGTTTACCTTTCAGAGCAAAAAAATAACTAAACACCAACAGCAAAACCAACAGTGTTACTCTCCACTGTTACTGCATCTTTTGCATATGAACACACTACACTAAAAAATTCATTAGAAGAACAAGCAAAGTACCCTACCTTTGTAAATGCCAACAAACATGCTTACCCCAACAGCAAATTCTAAGATGTCGGCTCCCGCCTCTAGTGCCTTTGCAATTTCTTCTTTTGCCATTTTGGTGATGAAGTTCTTGGCATTATTTGACGTTTGTGTCTGTAGAGCTGCCCATATGGCTTTAGCGACAAGTGTATTCTGGCTATTTGGATCTTCGCTAGGATTATTAATCATACTAATTCGAACATTATTGCTGGATTTCTGTGTTTAACAAAACACACATTAGGAACATTTTAGATTTCAGGTGTGTTTTAAATGAGAAGAATAAGCCTATTTAATAAACACTATAGCAAAAGCTTTGTATTTCTTAACCAGAAAACCAGATTCCAAATTAGGTAAATAACAGCACAAGGTTAAAAGGATGAACAAACTAATTTAACATCAAGTATTTAGTTTACGTACAGGCACCACCGTGACAGGAATCTTCTAGATAATACTGTGCGCTACTTAAGAGATGTAGGACCATGGCCACCACTCAGAGGTCTGGCAAAACAGTGATTTAGGAGTAAGCTATCTATTTTTATGATTCAGTTATCTTCCCAGAACAAATGAGACAGAGCAGACAGCAATGCTCATGTTCATCTCCAAAACACAGACATCTTCAATTTAGAGCCACGGGCTTAAAAGAACATTTTTTCTTTATTGTAGTAGCATAATACCAAGAGGGGAGTCTGTCCTAAGTACAAGAAGGTCAGTGATATGACAGCCCCTACAAATAAGATGAGGCCGGAAATTAGAGAACCCGCAGGGAGAACCAATCTCCCCAGGTCACACAAAAGGCAGAAGCACCACCTGTGTTTTTCAAGCCTCTACCTACTGCTTTATTAGCACTGCTAACCCATTCAAATGAATGCATTACCTACCTGATGTTTAATTGCATCATACAACAACTGCCTCCCTGAAGGCTTATCAAAATCACCAACAATCCAAAAAGTAACTGGTCTAACAAAGGAATCATCTGCAATTAAAAAAAAAAGGGTGGGAGAGATTTGAGGGTGAAGGCAAGGAAAGCTTCAGTTTTTCCCCGTTTGGAGAAAAAAACCACGATGCACATGCAAAGACTTCAAAAAAAGTAAAATCACATAGGAAAGCTATGGATGAAGCTAGGCTATGAAGTATGGCAAGACAAGAATAACAGTATTGGTATCATTAGATTTCATTTACCTCATTTAGAAAACCCACATGGGATAGCATGCATCACTGTTTCTAAGCTGGTTTTTTGGGTTTTTTTGCTACCTTTTTAACATAGAAATTTTAAAGGAACCTATAAATCACTTACAGATTACAGCTAGGTCACACATATACCACTTCTTCATACTGAAGCTGTTAGTTCACAAAATCACTTTTGTATAGAGAAAAAAAAGTGCTGCGGCAAACATGCATTTGAACAGCTTGCTTAATTTTCTGCTGGTTCTAAAGCCCATGTTATAAAGGAACCAGAAAATTCCCAGAACAACAACATACGAAATGCTAAAGCATGAGTTACCATAGATCTCCTTGGAAGACATTCCTGGTCAAAAAGCAGAAAGGAAAGGGGGAAAGGAGAGAGACATTAATAATTCGACAGTAATCTCAATGTGCATCAAGAAGCTGCAGCACCGTACTGGGCATAACCGAATCACTAAAGTTCAAGTCCAACAAGAAAAAAGACTGTGCTAATTCCATTAGAATAAGCTTTGACTTTTTCTTCCCCTCCAATAGATTGATGCTTTATTTTCATGCTACAACACTAATACATATTACCAGGCATCAATTTGAAGACCATTTGCAAAATTGCCATATCATTATGATTTGGATGTTAAATGTTTCTGTTATCTTCCCTCTTTAAAAAATAGCACGACAGTGCTACTGCAGTACTGTTGCTGAGCCAGCAATACATATAACTTCCCTATTATTTTAGAAAATAAATGTGCTACAGCATTACTGTAATAAAATACCAGTTATTAAATATTTTAAGTGACAGAAGAGGCAGTGACACAAAACTGTCAAGCCATGAGATTGCAAATTAACGCATACTTTCAAATGAGCATGCAGAGGTGTAGATTTAACTAATACTCAACAAAGGGAAAACAAGAACCTTGTTCAGATCTAAGTGACTGAACATGAACCAAGGGCAAATGTGAGACAGCAGGAGCAATGGGAACGTTTAAGGCAGTGCATGCAGGTGGCAGTGGCTGGAGACAGTACTGGGGAAACTTGTGAGAGTCTAGTAAAGATGACAGACAGGAACAAGAGGAATTGGTTCAAATGACAGCAGCTTATTTATGATACCTAACTGAAACGGATATAGAAAAAGGCCTGATCAAGCTCTGTATGATGTCTGTGCGCGCGTTTCTTACATTGAGAAGTACAGCTGAGTTTTAACACTAACGGGAGACTTTATGTATAACTGTAGTAAAACAATACTACCATCGAAAAAGCAGTACATGCACTGGAGCAACAAAAACAGCACAGACCATGTTAGGTGTTGTCTTATATAATGGGCAATAACAATTTTCTTCTGAATCCATGTAACTTTCAGTAATTTTGAATTATGAGACAGAGAGCCCTTTTGCATTTTTTTAGTCAGTGTCACTGCAGGATCCGAGTTTATACCGCTGCGTTTCTGGTGGCCATTTGCAATGCAGCAAGAGCACGTTGGGTGGGACTTCATTATTCACTGAAGGCTGGGCTTAAAGAGGGGAACACTCTTGTTCCACGTAGATGTCATGTCTTATTAAAAAAAACAAACATCTTTTCGACACTTAGATTGCGCCATTATCCACAGGCCTGAAGAAGGCTCAATGCGTGTGTTGAGTACTGTGTATACACTTGGAAACGCACATAGACTAGATTTGGGTTCATAATCCACTGCAGATGTTACCTTTCTTTGTTAAGTAGGTCATGCTGTTTGCGACAGCAGCTGTCTTATCTCTGGAATCCAACGTGGTAAATCGAGCAAAGTCATCCACGTAAAAGTTATCTGGGGAAGAGAAAAAGGATTAGATGCCAAAGAAAAATCACTACTATTACCACGACATTAAGAATACATCTTATTTTGCTCCTCATGATACTGCTTTTTATGTCTCATTTCCACTGTTAATATATAAGCTGAGGAATATGTTTTTATTGTCTCATAAGTTACATTTCTGTTCCGTAAGCTACATTTATAACTACATTGCATATTTGATAGGCAGAAGTCAGTTGAAAGAACTGTTCAAGTCTCACTTAGTTGAAGTTAATTTATGTAAATAATACACATTTAAAAATCCACTGTGTTAGTTACTATTTTTCAAGCAACTCAAAAAAAGTAGTTGTACAAGTGTTTTTGCAATACTGTCATTATACTGCAGCATCACTGCATTGGGTGGTTAATACATCTAGCCCTGAAACGTTCTGCTGAATTTTAAGTAAGTTGACAGTCAATCTCTACTCAAAAGAAGGTTAGAAATAAGAAACAAGCTGCTGCTTTATACATTATATGATTGTTCTTGGCTTTTGCTAGCATTGCTGATTTCTCAACTTCATGAGTCATATTCCCCTGAAGGTTTGTATAAAATCAAAACCAAATGCTGTTTTCAAAAATCTGTAGACATTAATGTTGCTGTTGTGCATAACGTCTCCCCCAGCACCAGGGCTAGAACATCACGTGGGGGGCTGTTAAAACTTTGCCACTAGAGCTTTCCGTTGGGACAGCAAAAGTCCTTGACTCAGATACTTCAGGTTTAATACAACTAATAGCATCCCTTACTCATTCCTGTCAGATCTAGGTACTCTCTGTCAGACGTTAAGATTCTTGAGTTAATTCTTGGAACAACATTAGGCTGGTTCATGATATACTCAACCACATCTTGGTCATTGGATAATTCACCCTAAAGGAAAAAAGAAAGAAGCAATATTCGTTATTTGACATGTATATTTGCCTTAAAAAAAAAAAACCACCAACCAACCAAAACCCAAAACACCACCACCAACAACAAAAGAAACAAACCAAAAGGTGACACAAGTTAAGTTGTTTTGTGTATTACAGGGACTTTTGAGTCAGTTTTTCCAAATCATGTTTCTCTCTAGAGTCACAGCTGAACTCAGCACCTACCAGGTACACGGCTCGCTGGAAGATGCTTGTGGTTTCCAGGATTTTGTGCATTGTCACAGTTTCTAGGTCATCAGGATCCAGCTGATCTTTTTGAAAAGGCATTCCGTTGAACAGCACAACAGGGAGAGGACCTACACCCATTTGCTCATAGTAACCTCTTGCTGCCTAAATCCAGGGAAAGAAGTAGCTTTACCATGTCAGCCCATTACCATGAGGGTTCATAACATGAGGGTTTCCATGCAATATCCACACAAGTCTATTCTAAACACACTAAAATGTCCTTCCACCTTTTATACGACACAGAGAATAATAATTTTACACAGTGCCTAAGACATTTTCTGTATCTTGCATGCACAAGACATCCTTGTCTTTCAGAGTTTCAAAGCAAAAAGTGTTACTTCATAATACAGAAGTGCAAAATATTCCATTCAGTTCATACTGTAAATAAATTAATACCAATGAGCACTTTCCGGTAATAGCAAAAAAAATGCAGAACACAAGATCTGACTTTACATATGGAAGCAAATGCAATGCAAGCAGTGATAGCTGTAACATAAGATAGGGTAGAGGGGTTTTTTTAAATTATTTTTTCAGAACGTTTCTTAAACTTGTGAAAAAACATTTACTTGTGGGGAAGGGGGTTATTACGTCAAGACAAACTTCCCCATTTCATGTAACCACTGCAAAATGCACCATAATTACTGATACTCTGTTATGGACAGAGGTTAGTCAGGTTCTACTGTTAAGAGGTTCTTGTTGAGGGCTTTCAAGACCTTTTAAGGACACAATTCTCAGAAAGCTCAGATCACATGAAAGAGTTGCCCAGTGTTGTTTTAACTTGTGTCCTTTATATGGAGATCAGCTCTTTCTAAAGGCTTCCTTTCCTTATCCAAAGGCTTTGCAATGTTTTAAGACGCAGTTGTGCTGAACGGTGTCAGGTATACCAGCTGCAGCAAGGCCTTCAGAATGGCCTCTCAAGTCTTCTGGAGGAGAGCACTGTGCATGTGTCCGGACATTCGGGGCTAGGGGGGGATGTGTGTGTGCACGTGCTTTTGTTTTGTTTGGGTTTGATTTGGCATCTGCTAGGTAAACTGTAAAGGCCTCTCCTGTCGTACAAAAATGTCTGTCTGTCTTTTATGGTTTTGATTTCCTAAAAATGCTTTTCCCTTCGCTTTCCTACATCAGAAGATGGAAAGCATGTGTGCGTACGAGCCTATTTACATAACCCTAACTGCATTCCTTACATTTGCAGATGTAGGCAGTATCATCTGTGTCACAGAGCTATTGTAGACTGTATTTTCATTCATTCTTTTAGAATATTCAACAAAAATATAAACATCTCCCTATGGAACCTCAAATAAAATCTGCTTCATCTCACATATAAGAGATCCAACAGTGATTTGCTCTCACAATTCTCTCCATAGAGAAAAGTATCAACCCTAAAAATAACTTTAAGAAATTATTTAAGGAAGATTATTGAATGCCTTGCTGTAAGAAAGACATTTTGAATTCATCATCATTACTTTATCTCACACAATATTCAAATAATAATAAAGAAAAGCCACACCAATCCCTCACAGACATTAAGCCACTTGATTTTCTTATGAACCATTCCATCACCTTGATTTTTTTCAAGCAATTTTAAACTCTGCATACCAGAATGAAAGCATGACTTGTGAGTCACAAGAGAGTTACCTTGGCTCTGGTACTATACATATAGATTTTTTAAAAATATATATTACAATATATTATGTGTGTTACATGAAGCTTTGTGCTGAACAAATACTTACTAAAGTATTACTAAAAGTCACCCAATGCAGTAACAAAATAGGTACCTGGTTAGTAAGAGAATTGGATCAAGAAATTGTACATAACTATATTTTCAAAACAGTGATGAAACAAAAAAAGTGAAAAAAACCCCTCCATTTCATGAATTCTTACCTTTCTGTTTTGATCATAGGCAGAATCAATTCCCAGAATGCTGTTGACTTCCACATAAGGATACTGCTTCTCAAGAACACTAACCACGTGCTCCACTTTCAGCTGATCTCCTGTTTTTACTTTGTTATATATCTGAAAGGGGGATACAAATACAAGTTTACAGCTCCAACTGTAAAGCTTCTGTCCTTAGCAGGTAAGTTGACCAGTCACCTGTATTCCAGTAATTATAAGAAGGCATTAACAGTCAGATTGCAAAACAACTTTTCATATTTATTAGCTGCAATAAAGCTCCTAAACACTTGTAGCTCTTATAATTATCTTGCTTTACCTCGTAGTCATCCCAGTGACATTGGAAGGAGGTAAATATCATGTATCTCTTTGCATCTTAAAAAAACAGAAAAGGTATTTGAGGGGGAAAAGTAGTGCTTAGAGGAAAAAAGGCTGAAGCAAAGCATACCCAAAGAGCTACCCTTCCCTTCAGAACTCAAGACATGCTTGTCAACAGTACAACGGACATCACACGTAAAGTAGGCAACCGTTTCCCTCTTGAAGGAACAAGATTTTACTTTGACTTACAAATACGTACCAAAAAAAAAAAAAAGAAAAAAAAAAGAGAACAAAAGTCATTGTCAACAAAAGTTCAAGTCACCCGCAGCTTAATGTTACGGTATGCCCCAGCTTGTCAATTTGCACAACAACGTCAAACCACAAGTGAAAATGCATTTACTAGCAATGTCCTGGTTTCAGGTAAAACAGAACCAATTTTCTGTTTTGTAATTTTACTTTTTAGCTGGGCCTCTTCTAACTGACTAAAGTCTGAAACTACCAGCATGTTGTTCGGAAACTGTTCACTCTCAAAAGTGGTAAGACCTGATTATACCAAGGAACGGTACGCAGCAAGGGTCTTGCTTATACTAATTGCTATAACAACCAAGGTCAGCTCACTTCGCTGTTTGCCCCATTAGAGGGTCAGAAGCGGAGAAGCATAGAGGGGTCACACCTACAGGGAGGAGCGGACAGGACAGGTGACCAAAAATTGACCAACAGGGGTATTCCATCCCATCTGCATCACGTTCAGGATAAAAGCTAAGAGCTCAAAGGGTCAGTTCTCTTTTCTTCAATGGCCGACATCCGAGGAGAACCCTGTCTGTTTGTCGGCTTTTCATCCCAATCTGAGCATTCCTGACTCCAGATCTGGAATCCTGCTCCTGTCTTATCACTGACTCCAGTCTGGGACTTTCCCTGTGCCTGCTGGTGACGCGATCGTCATCCTGGGAGCTGGATACGGTTTTGTATATATTATATACTTTTTCTTTTATTATTATTCTATTATTATTTATTATTTCATTATTTATTAATATTTTCATTAAAGTTCTTTTTCTAAACTCGTAAATCTCCTTATCTCTTCCTCTCCTCTCTTGGAAGGGGGGAGGGGAGGGCCATCTGTCATTCTGATTGGCCAATCCGGCCAAAACCACGACAGATTTATTGGCGCCCAACATGGGGCCCGACTGTGGCACAACCAGAGTTCGGATAGACGGTCTGAATAGTTTGAATTCCAGCTTGCTCAGAGATTGAAACAGACAGCTCACATCATGTCGTCGTTAAACAGATTATTATATCGTTTCTTTGTAGGGATTTCTTTAAAGTTAATTGATACGGCAATGCTTAGCTGCCTCACGCGTTGTATTGCTTGCTTGCTCTTTCTGTCTGTATGCGGTGGTTCAGAAGTGCCATTTTGCTGCTGTGTTTAACTCTGACCCAGGCTGTGATTGGATGGACAGCTTCTTTACCTGCATACCTCGGGCATTACCTAATGGATTCTGTTACTAATTACACTAATTATATTTCGAATTTTACCATGGGAATGTTTACTTCGCCCTTTACTGCTCATGCCAAATTGTCACCATCAGAGCCAGGAGAGGGATCTCCTTTGGATAGCGTGAATGATAGTTGCTTTCTCAAAACCATGGTTTTGGTGTCGATTTTCCTGAATGGGTTGCAGGGGTGTTTTTTCTTTAAATTTTGGTGCAGGAGTAGGTGTTGTACGATATGCACTGATGCTACTCGAACTCCATCGGCACCAGTACAAGTTGCTCCGGTGATCAGAAGGAAAAAAAGGAGGTCAGTAAGTTCCTCTGTCCCTTGTGACAAAGGCCAAGTAAAGTCAGATAGCAGGGGAGAGAACTCTTCTGATGAAGATCGAGGAAAGAGTTCTTCAAAACACGATAGGGGAGAGGCTCCTGCGTCAGCCCAGGAGGAGCAATCAGATACAAAATAATGACAAGCACC
Organism: Dromas ardeola; assembly: GCA_013398915.1. Lineage (NCBI taxonomy): Eukaryota > Metazoa > Chordata > Aves > Charadriiformes > Dromadidae > Dromas > Dromas ardeola. Next base: position 15,942 of record VYZM01014734.1, read on the forward strand.
TATATTATCCTTTGACGTGGCAAAAGTATGCAGCCGGAACTGTCCAAAACAAATTATCATATTGAAGGGATACAGCAGTTTAGAACTCATTGGCAGAATGAGCAAAGAGGCAGTATCAGAAAAATGTGCAAAGGTTTTAAGTGTCACATTTAAATCTAGTCCCACTTGGTAAAGTTAGGCCAGAAGCACTTTATAAAAAAAACACGTAGGGTGTGGTACTAGTGTTCGGAGATACTCTGATACCGAGTCAAAGAAAAATTTCTTCCATTATCTACATTTTAGCACATTAACATAATCTTACATACATGGAAAATATTAAAACATTATATTATATTAAAACATTTCCCTTTTAAACGAATACTTACAGACATGACAGTCTGGAAAGCATAGTTATTGTCCATTTCTTGTGCGACATAATTGTATGCCCTAAGAAGGGCAACACCAGCATCCTCAAGTCCATCAACATCCTCCAGGTCATTAACCACAAAGACTAGTCCTATCCTGCAATCAAACAAATCCCCAGATCATTAATCTATTACACTAATAACTAATCATCTCTTCATACAACTGTCAGCTATGATCATCATCTTAGACAAAGGCTTTTTCTGGAACAGACTGGTAAGATTTGAGCAGAGTGGCCAGGAATCAAACTTAGGACGTAAAATTTCTAATGGCAAGTCCATCAGAATCTTGCTTTTCGTCTCTCTTTCACCCAAAGTACTTGCTTTTAAGTTTCCTTTGGATTGTTAAAGAAACTGAACCCTGTTTTGCTAGTAGCAAAGGTTACATTAAAAAAATTTCAAATAAGAAACAGTATTTCGTAAATGCCCTTCTAAACCACCAATACACGTAACATTTCTACAGTGTCCTAGCAATGAGAATTTTACAATTGCAGAAGTCACAAAAATAAAACTGATGTAAAAAAATCCCATTAAAACATAGCAATTACCTCAGTGGGATGTGGTTACTGAAGAACATCTCTGCCACATTCAGCAATTCCGCTGTGGTCTCGTGAGTAGGATCTACGATCAGCACCTACATACAAATTGCAAGTGAAAAGTTCCTATTCCCTCAAGAAGTCAAGATCCAGGTTTTTGATTAGAGATAGCTTCATTCACACCTCAGTGCACAATTATCATCGGTCCTATTTTATACTCTGCCAGGGAGATGAGGCCCACTGAATAACAGTTTCTTCTAAAGTCTTTAAGTCCATTACCTAAAATGCCCAGTCTAAACTACTCCTTTAACCAGAAGAGACCAGACTCCTTATATACTTTATATCTTTACCTCGGTATACCCTAGCATCTAGGCTCTGCCTCCGCGGGTACACAAATCCACCCATTAAGATGTGCATGGGAGACAGGCATTTGTCAGAACTGAGGAACCCAGCATGGCTCTGCTCAACCCCCTGGAGAGCAGATGCCACTAAGACATTCTCAAAGCAAGCCCAAACCTAGAACTGGGCTATTCAGAATGATTTTACGGCCCTTTATTCATGCCAAGCGTTGTCTTTTCATTTAATAATTTCAATGTTAAAAGTACTTAACTCCAGAGAAAAAGATAACACATTAATGCTCCCGCAGCTGGAGGTGGTTCAGGTCCCTGCTTGCCACTAATCAGAGGAGTTCTTTTTCCTATAGGGCCACTCTGCCCCATGACAAGAGTTACAATACATAATTTACAAACTCCTCATTAGATGTAACTTTAACTAGTTTACCTAGAGACTAAAAGGACACCCAGGATTAAGCTGAGGGCGGCTGATCACCTTTTGAAGTCTTGGTGCAAGAATGCTTTCTAACTGAAACAACTCAAGTTGGTCTTAACCCTGTTAAGAAGAAACTAATTAACCAACCTCAGATATTACCACAAAGTTGAAATGCACCAAATTCTCACTCGTCAGATGATACTGTTTTCCACTGATGAAGCAATTTTTGGTATCTAATAGATGCCAGAGGATCATGCTCAGTAATCTCTGAATTTCATCCATAACTTACTGGTACAGGTAGAACAAAACCTTTTAGAAAAGCATCCTATCTCAAGATACGTACGTGACAGGGAATCCAGCATATATGTAGGTAAGCTGCAAAAGCTGATGTCTCTGCTGTTGAAAAAACAAAATGCACGTTTCATATCTAGTCAGATTACTACTTACAAAATTATGGAAGTTTTTTCTAATTTGTCTGATCACGCCTGGAAACGTGGGACGCAGCAGTTCTTGCACATTGGAAGGCCAGGAATTATACCGACTGTCAACTTCAAGATTGTTGATCCACTAAGGAAAAATAAAGGCATTTAAGTGATTGACAGTCCTCCTGCTTGAGTCTGAGACTAAAACATTTTAAAATCAGACACTATATTGAGTACTGTATGAATAAAAAGTTAAGCTTTTTTAAAAAGAGCTATTTATAACCTTACTTTCCTCTTTTTCTTCACTGCAGTTTCAGAGCTGATTGTGAGATAAGAACAAAAGTTCCCTGACAGCTTAAGAATGCACTGCCCAATGTCAAATAAGGTATTTCTTATCTAAAACCCTACGCACTGAAATAGCAGGGCTTCTGATGTCCACAGCATAGTCGGAATCTGATGGCTGGATGTTCAACTTCAGAACGTTGTGCAAGGAAAGACCCTCAATTCCTAAGCTGTGCAGGCCTTCCATAACACGGGCTTCATTGCGTAGCACATCAATCAAGCTGGAAGGAAAAACAAAAATACTGTTGAATTTTAAAGACACAGCAAATAACTTGCTCTTATCCTAAGAGTTAACAGATGAAAGGTATAAACAAGCCTGCCCTGTCTACACATTACTTCTTATTTCTAACACCTATTTCTAAGTGTCCTGAGAAACTTGTGAAAACTTGAACCTATTCAGTTATATTGTATTTCTAGGAAAAAACTACATTAAATCAAGATAACTAATGCATGATATACATATGTCCTTTCAATTCCACATTATTAAAATGAATCTTGACAAAGATATGGGGTGGTTTCAGATGAAAACTTTACCATGGTTTATCTTTTGAGAATCAGACTACTATTTCAGAATAAAACCTGTATGTTGACAGTCTTGGAGACCATAACCTTGCTAGTCACAGCACAGATCAAAAGAATAGTACAAAGGTGACTTCCCATCCCCATCTTCAAGGGTATTCCAGTTTTCATATCAGCTTTTTTGTTAGAAATGCACGTGTTAGAAACGTAAGAGAAGGAACCACGATTTGCTTTTTCCAGCACTTAACACTAAATGGAGTCTAGATTCAGACTTTGCGAAGAAGGTTCAAAACTGTCTAAATGACTATCACCCATGCACAAGCAGGATGCGAGCTCCTAAACAGGGTACAATTATTCTGAAAGATAAAACTTTCCTACCTAAATATGTCCTGAGTGTCTAAATCAATAAGCAATCCGTTGATGAACAGGGCAGAATCTCCCGGTTGCAATCCTAAAGTTCCTTTGAAATACTGAAAGAAAGTAGAAGGCCATTAGAAGAACACAATGCACAGGAAAAAATTACTAGAGAGTTTAATATGTCAAATTAGAGACTTTTATCTCCCTTATTGCATTACAAATTGCATTGCATTACTTCTCAACTCCAGTCCCTGCTGACTTTGTGTGTACATCCATACCAGAAGAGCTATTTGGTGCACAGATACATAAATGGGACATCTGTTTATTTCTACATGATTCAGTAGTGCATTGGAAAGTCCCTGACTAGACTTTTAAAATATACTCAGATTAAATAACTAGAAATACTTGAGAAAAGTAATTTAATTTTTTTTTTAGCTGACATCCCACAAGTAGATGGACAAACAGCATCCAGTTACCTGTCTCAGCTCTTTAACAGAGTCTGGGACAGAACAGACTTAAACTGCTGGATATTGGGTGGTGCTCACTAGCGGAACTAACTACTGTATTTAAGGTACCAGTTACGTCCTGAACTAGTGGATATGTCATCAATGAAAAGCAGATGAGCTGCCACTGTAGTCTGATCTCCCCAAAATCAGGCAGCACGCAATCAGAAAAAGTCTTAACAATATTTTGGAATTTATTCCAAGTACCTGTAAGCAGTACCCCATCTGAACGGATACCTGCCCCTGAACTGAGGCAGCAGCACAGAGTACAATTTTGAATCAGGAGAGCTGAATAAAACACAGTCCTCCTGAAGCAAATTTCCCAACTCTAGCATGAAAAATTCTGTTTAAAAACTGAAAAATTACATTGCCTTCTTCTAATACCTCCTGTCTTGCAGTACCAGTTACAAAATTCTATTAAGGGGCATGATGAACACTGAAGGAGAAACATAGTATTTGGATATTTTAAAACACTAGTATCACGAAGAATGTGAGCAAAGCAAACAGAGGAATACAAAGTACCGCATAAAGTGCCAAGAACAGGAAAGCAGTATCTAATCAGGAAGAATTTCTATCTTTTAATAAATAAAAAAGCTCCCAGAGAAAAGCTGAGTACATGCAGTGTTAAATTGTATCTTTTTGTGGATAATTACATAGTAAACTATAACTTACTAATAGCAGTAAACTTCACTATCATATCCACACAAACCGAGTCATGCAAAGAATAGCTTTAAAGGGCAGGGTTAGATCTAGCCAGATCTGGATCTAGTAGCCTAGACATACTTTGAGTCAAAATGAATCCACAAAATCACGGGTTTAGCTGTGGACCAGTCTGATCTAACCCATAACAGAAAAGCCACCGGGTAGCTTTACAACACTTACATTCTACACTTTGTCCCTTCCAGAACCACACCGGACGACAGTGTCAAACCGCATCCCTTCTTTTCTGATTTTATCGCTATTGAACAACAAGGGATTTCTCTTTCAGAACAGGAATCTCAGGGGACTTGTAAGTAGATGTCAGGTAACTTTGCATTTACTGCTAGACTACCCAAATACCTTTAATAAAATTTAAACAAAGACATACGTGTGAACTTAACATACTTTCTGTTTTTCCTATTACTACCAAGTGAGACTGAAACATGTGAACAGATCAGGCTAGACCATATCACAGAAGCTGTTGTTTGGCTCTGTTTTTATTACCATCTTACACTTCTAGTTTGCGCTCTATTCCGACTGCACTATGAGGTGTATTTTAATTGTACAAAAGCCTGAACAAAAACCTGAACAAAATTCCCAAATGACTATTGTTTTTTTCAGTGCTTTGCTCATGCCAAGTACACAACAGAGCTGTTGAAACATTTTTCTGTGAACACCAGAGCCTCCTCAGAGACCTCCAGAGGTCCCTCACAACCTGGGGGGGCGGGGGTTACGGTTCTGTTTCAAAGCACATGTAGACTTTCTTGGATAGCTGTTAGATTTTATTCCTTCACTAGTTCCACTCTCAAAACACCAACATAGGAACCATTTCATCCACAAAGTATGAATCATTCTATGCCATGGCAGAAGGTTTTGAGTTTATTCTGTGACTTCCTTGTAAACACTGATGAATTTAGATATCTAAGCACCATCTCAAATTGGATAAGGAGAACTAAATTTCTTCTGCATCCTTAAAACTGGAATAAGATGCCTAACATATTTGCTTTTCAAGCAATAGCTTTCTAACAAGCTATATTCCATCGAGGTCAGACATATATAAAATAGTCTCAAACTATAACTACATTTTGACTCTTAGTAGCTTCCACTAAAAAGCACTCTCACTTTTAATACCTAGTTGCTTTTGAGAAGTTCAGAACACAATCAAAACCTAAAATCAGTAACCTGAAGTCAGCCTCTTTTTAACTATTATCAGGACGAGCAGCGCTATGACATTCAGACTTTACACACCTGCTTTACCACTCAAATAAGAACTTGGTCAGAGACTGAAAGAAGGCCAACCGGCAGGCACAGTCCTACGAGAAACGTATTAACCACCTCGTACAACTGTAGCTGGCAAGCCATCACTACAAAAGCGTAACTCAGAAACCAAGACCGACGTGACAAAGACGTCACAATGTCTACTCCTTCATTTTTGACACAGTCCTGTCCCGTAGATCAGATTAAGACAGTCTGCAGATTAGGAACACCCACGCTGTATGTTTTCTGTAAATAAACATCTTCCACCAGGGTTAACAACATAGTACTTTCATGGTATTTAAAATTAATTTTTTAAAGATAAATTAATACAGTTAAACAGATTCTAAGTTCAAATACCGAACAGAAGGTCCCTTTCATATACACTGACAAGTGCTTGCCAAATAACTACCAGAACACTTGACTGCTGGGAACAACCATTGTAAGGGCAGCTCTGTGAAATCCCTATTATCACCATTCCCAAACACTCAAAGAATTTCTCACCACTATTTTCATATTTGAGCAAACAAGCTAAATTATGTTCCATATATAATAATTATATATATATATAAAATATACAATCCATATTTGAAAATCCACCACTTCTTTACTTCCTAAATGCATATGACAAAGTTGTATGTGAAAATATTGGGTCATTATTTTGAGCACAATGTAAACTTTTTAATCGAATAATTATTTTCAAAGCTTTAATTTGTATTTAAAACAGAAGTGCAAAAGCACTACATTACTTTCTAGAAGCGTTACCTTTTGGTTCTCTTCAATTTCTGCTCTGAGTTCCGAAGAAACAACTGTTTTTGTTATGGCTCTACAGAAATAAAAACATCACGTTGTAAATCATCTCTCTTTTATCTAACGGATAGATTAGATAGCTTCTTATCCTACTGTTTTACCTTTTATATAAATGTGTTTAGCCTCCTAGTGCTGCAATCACTCTGTGATACCATTAAACAATAGGATGCGCTGTTTTTTCTTATACTATGTAATTCCACAGAACATAAAAATGCTAACCACGTGCCAACCCTCAGTGTCTCATTTCACATTAACCATCATAAAATTGCTCAGCTGCCAGAAAGCTAGAGGTGGAGGCTGGCAGCAGAAAATAGGGGGATTTCACTCCTCGTTGTGGGTTCTCATTCCTTTCCTTACATTGGATCTAGTGTTTGCATCATCACAGAATGGGCAAGTACAGCTCACAGACCTGACTAAAAACGTAGTAAGAGTGCAATGCCTGCGTTAAGAAGCTAGAAATAGCGCAATCTTAATAGCAGTTAGTGGGAAATAAGACCAGAATTCAGTTTTTTTTTACTCTCAGGTATATCTCCACCTACTCAAAAAGGAGGAGCTCCTGTAATACCATCTTCACAACCCAGCTTGTGGAATTTATCAAATGAAAAATATTTCTAGATTGACTGAATTTCTTGAAATTGATTTCAATATACTCAAGACAGTCATTGACAAAGTGCAAAAAACAGTGGAATTGCACATCAGTCTCTGACATGAGATTGACTGGGCTGTTTGCCAAAGCAAATCCCAGAAGAAGCGTGGGATCCAGCAAATAGATAAAGCTTAAAGCCACCAAACAGAAAACCTATACAATAAATTCTTGAGGACTTGATTCAAAAGTTTCAGAAGCATTTCACAACAAAACAGCACGGGTAATTCTGTCAAATTTTCCACCAGTCCACATCAGCTGCCATCCAAGAGAAACATAGTAAGATCCTCTTTGTAACCGTAGGCTGAAGAACTTCTCTGCATAAACGTTCCCCAGTGTTTGCTTCCAGCTGAACAGAAACTCGGACATTAACCCAACTAGTTCTGCCTGTCTCATGTTCTGCTCAGAAAAAAGATGATAAGAAAACTGCTTGGAACTCATAAATAAGGTTACCTGGCCTTTGTAGGAAAGTTCTGACTGAGATCTTTCATGACCATCAGAGCATCCACAGGGGTAGCAGTCAAAATGCGAGCAGCAGTTTGAAAACTTAAATCTAGAAGTGAAATAAATAGAAGTCAGGAAGTCTATACTGAAAACAAGCAATGCAGAGGCATCTTAACTTTAGCTTTCAACTTTTTTGCTTTTTTGTTACCTATGATAATTCATTTTCTATCTGTGCCTTTAGGTAATTTTTTTTTTAATCTTCTTCCTTGTATTCAACTTATATTTGTTGCCTTAAGCAAGTAACCCTTTCCAAACCAAACCAATATATTCTATCTACAGGTTACTTCAATGAGTCTGGAGAGTCTGGACCATCACCTCTTTTTTTTGGCAGAGGCCCTTCAGAAGGAGTCTGGGTGCTTGTTTCACAAGCTAGCAACACAAGCAGCCATCTGTTGGGCATAGGTAGTTTCTCTGTGGCAACAACGTACGTTCAGCATTTTGAATTACTCTTTTTTTTCAGAGGATGGAAAGTCTTTCCACAGGCCTCTAACAGATGACTTCCAGGGAAACAGGTCAGAGTTGCACACAGCCGCTTTTGAAATAGTTTTCCTTTGGTCTTGAGAAATATCAGCTTTCCACACCAAGAATGGGACCATGGAAAGAAACTTGACATTTAGCAGATCATACAAGCAGTCAGTTTAAAAGCAAGTGCCTTACTATACTTCACAATATAGAAAGCAAACTTCAGAAGTCCCACGAAACTTTCTAAAAGCTATTTCAACAGGACGCTGCAAAAGGAGCTTTAGAAAACCCAGTAGTTTCCAGTGCAGGAATTTACAGTCAAACTCTCAACTCTACAGAGCCACTCGCAACCTCATTTGTGTACAACACAAGAAGATACATTTGCATTAAGTTTTCATAGTACGATACTGAAAGTCTTCATACAGATTACCTTGTAACTGCCATACTTTCAAAGGTGCCATTTCGTTGGTACTTTCCACGAGGTGTTTTCTAAGCTCTTTCAGCTCTTCTGTCAAGTCAGGATACAAGTGCCTGAAAGGGTATGAGGGTAAAAGAACTCCTGTGGTTTCCTATCAGCGGGTCTGCTGCTAATTCAAAGAAACTAACGTATGAAAAAGTATGCTGCTAACACATACATGTAACTCAGATATGTAAAAAATAACAACAAAGCAGAATATGAGCATCTCGGCATCAAGTTTTTTGATATGACAAAGACCAACAACTTACAACTGAGTTTTACCTTAGTTTTCCAAACAGAAATCCCTGCACTTCATCAATAGGGTCATTTTCATCTATTACTGTAGCATTCACATCCGTGCCTGTAAACACACAGAGAAGAACACTTTTACCAAGCTGTTCAGAAACAGTTCTCAACACTCATTCTGATTAGTTTAACAGAACTACATTTCAGTAACCAAAAAGAAGAACGCGCAAGTTTCAGGCTTAGTTTTAAACCCGTATCCAAAAGACACTACTTTTACAATGAACACAATAACAGCTGAAATTAAGTCAAATTGGATTATTGAGAAAGAAAAGCGTAAGATGAGCGGAGATGTCAGAGACCTAGCCATTGCAGAGGAATTCACTAGGACCTAGGAGCCTTCAGGACACGCCAGCTTTGTAGAGTAAGTGCTAAACTTCAATTGTGAACACAACCCCGATTTTAGCCCCAAAATACATGATAAAAAATAGTATCTGAGTAAAGTCCAATTCTGGGCTTAAACATCAAGAAGAAATCTGTGCAAAGGATCCACGCGATCTCCTCTCCAGCCAGCTCCAAACTAGCTGGTTTATGCTCGAGTCTAACTAAAAGTCCTGACCTTTTAGATGAGCGTGTGCCAAAGCAGCACAGGCATGAATAAATGATTGCACAGCCAGAACATTCACAGAATCCAAAGGAGCTGGAGGACAACCACAGATCTCTAATGCACAGCTTACTATCTACGACTTATTTGCAACTCATAGCAGTGCCAGTACGGTTTGTCCATTTTTTAAAACATTTTACCTCAATATTGGTATAAAACTTCACAAGTTTACAAGTAACAAATCTTCCCCAGAATTATTTTTTTTGTCACCTGAAGACACAAAGGCCTCCAACGTCCTATTCTACAAACAATATCAGGGCTTTTGTGTCACATTTTGATGACTGATTAATGGAAAATTTCACAGAGTAATAAAAAAGTTGGATCACCTCCTCTAGTATGTTAGTTTCTCTTAAAATTAAATACTTTTACAAATACAGACCAAAGGTTTTATGTGTCTATATTCTAGATTGTGGCAAAATATTCTGAATCAGACTTTAGATCTGTATCTAAAAACTGCTAAAACTGCAAAATCCTGAAGAACCCAATTCAAAATCTGAGTTCTGTTCTTCACAGCACCTCAAACTAACTTAACTTGCTAAAAAAAATAATATTTTTTTTTACTTAAGTCCAAGATAGAAGCAGGAAATTCCGGTGTGCACACACGTAAATAAAAAGTATACACACACACACACAATTACCCTAACAAAAATGGTTTGGGCAGGTGCATGAGAGTTTGCAAAACACAGATCAGTGCTCTAAAGAAAGCAGCAAAAGCAAAAAAAAAAAAANAAAAAAAAAAAAAAAAAAAACAAAAAAAAAAAAACACAAACATGCAGAATTCTAAGTTCTTGTTCCCAAAGAACAAGAACAGGAAACACATTCTGCTCTGGGGATGGATAAGCTAAGGCAAATTAAGGTAGAGGTGCTTTACATCTGCAGAGAATCTGCTTATCTGGTAAAAAATCAGTTGCATTAGTAGCGCCATTACTAAGATCTAGTCCAGAGTCATGACTCCAATGTGCCCAGCACTGCACAAATATAGAAGAGAAGTGCCATGGCAAAGACATGTTTCATAAAGAACATAAACCCAAAAGAGACAGGAAGAGAAGTGATTTCAGAGCTGAAGAAAGAAGATCTGCAATTCAGACAAACAGTCATTCATACCAAAGGAAATACAAAATTATCTTTACAAAATCAAAATACTTAAAACATTAATTCACCTTTCACCTGCGTATCATCCTTGGCCTTATATTCTGTACTTTTAATAGCCAGCTCCACACCATAGCCAGAGAGGTAGACTTTTTCTTTACTGGGATTCTGTAAGGAAAAGCAACAGTACAATATTGCCAGTCTTTGTTTTGATGTACAAATTAAAAGCTGCCATTTCCCAAAGCTAAGAAATCTCAAGCTAGTACACATTTCAGATGCAACTGGTAACGCGTAAGAGAGAAACAAATACAATGAGTGATTCTGCAGTAATGTGCTGTCATAATTATATTTCCTATTGTATTTCAACAAAACTCTTTGAAGTTCAGAGGACAAAGATACCTCTATGAACCAAAAAAACACTGAAAACCACCAAGCAAAAAGGAACACAAAACAACGTTTTCAGGATTCAGTGTGTAAGCCAAGTAGAGCAGGATAGACTCATGTCATCAAATCAGACAGAGAAGGGAAATGAACTTCAACTGTGAAATCAACTCAAAATTCTTAGAGCTTTTGAAATTTAGAGTTAAACACTAATCCAGTGGCTACGGGCAATTTAGGGGAGGGAGATGGAAACCAGGATAAATTGCGCTAGGGCTGGTAAGTGGTTCTGCTACAGAAACCATGCCTTTCATCTGAAAATGGTACTATAAGGTTAATCCCTGCTTTTCATATCAAGTAACTAAGTGGTCTGACTGGGAAAGACGCAACTAAGTATTTCCTATAATCTAATATAGGTAAAACAACTTTTTTTTTTTTTTTTAGATTAAGCTCTGTAATTTATCTGGCGTTTAACTCAGCGTTTGTAAAATCAAATAATCCTCTTATTTAAACAGTCGTGAGATTTTACATACTCTGTATGCCTCAGCTACATGCAATAAAAAATAAACTTTTGAGTATTACAAACAAATATCAAGCAGCAACGCATTATGCAAGTATCGATTTAAAGGGAACAAACTTAGGCCATTTTTCTTTTTTAAAAGCCAGGAAAGCCAGGCCAGTTACTCTGTCCACGTCAAATACCTCTGTTAAAATGCAGAACTATACTTACAGCGATATAGTGTCTGAGCACATAAGCGATTTCTCCTGCCTCAGCCTTTAAAACAAGCCTCCTATGGTATCTGTAGAACTCCTCTGAGCCAATCTCAGCGTAAAGTATGACAACAGGACTTTCGGGGTTTGACACTGGGTACTTGTGGTCCCCTTTGAACAAAAATGGCTTCGGCCTAAGAGCAAACATGGAAGATTATCACACTGTGGTTCACAGCATTTCCTCACTCAATGCAAGATGCAAAATTTCTCATGTTTAATCGCTGTTCCTGTCTTCACTGAATACGTATGTCAAGCTATTCCCACATTTTATCAAGGTTGGCAGCACTCAATGCATGTTGATAAAGCTTTGTTAAAAATAGGCACATGAAAATGAAACAAGTAGCCAGGTGCTATTTTGAATCTAACATGATCCTTATTTTAAAAATTAACCACTTCCCTTAAATTTTCAATTAACTTTTTCTTCCTCTGATGGCAATTCATAAATTCTGGATAAAAAAAAATAAAAGGCTAACAGAGCAAATGGTCCAGGAACTCAAATTCAAGGGAACCCTGTCCTTGGCTTAGTACACAAACAAGAAAGTGAATGAGAAGACTATTTTCAACTTCTGTTTTTAAATTTTGTCTAAAATACAATGAAAAATTTAAAATACTCCCAGTGAGTCAGAAGAATAGCATGTGAGCTATAGATGCCATATGTCTGCACATTGACAAAAAACACCTTTATGCCCGCAAAAAACAAAGCTACCAAGATTACTGTGAAGACAAATTGAAATTTAAGTTTGGTGGCGTTTTCTTTCCTCTGAAGAGGTGTATTTTATAGTTTCTTTTTGTTACTAAAAGTTACAATCAAGTTCTGTTCTTGTAAAGAAATCAAAATTTTAAATATATTGTGTGGTGATAGTTTTCTTTGTTAATGCTGAGAAAATGACAGAGGGAAAAAATTCTATGCATGCCACGCATGAAACGATCTCTGCTATATTACCTATCCTTTTAATGAGCAGCCCAGCTCTTTCTATTTTCCCTACATACTAAAGGCTTTACGTATTCCTGAGAATTCCTACTGTCCTTCAACAGATTGTTTCCAACCTTTCCCCTTGCACTTTCAAAGCATTCTTCCTCCTAGCAGAATACCAAAGAGCAATGGATAAGCAAACAATCATTCCAATCTGGATGAGTAAGAAATAAGAGGCTGCCACTTCTGTGCATTCAATGGACAGTATAAATTAACACTGAAGAATGTAGAAACTACTGGTTTATTGCAATCTCTGTACAGCAGTAAGTCTAACTAGGTTAAATTTTAAGAGTTATTACAATCTCTTTACAGCGTTAAGTCAAACTAAGTTAAATTTTAAGAGTTATTACCATCTCTTTACAGCAGTAAGTCTGACTATGTTAATTTTTAAGAGCTAATTCAATGATTGGAAATTAAGCAAATACCTTTCTGAAGCTGCCCGTAAAAGGTTTCCAAGAGAGTCAAATTCACATGTCTTCTCCCCATGCACAGCAAAAAACAGGGTACAGCCCTTTGGTGGAGGTTCATCTGCTGCTATCTGTATAAAAACATTTGTAAGAAAGTAGGTTCAACGTTTGCCCTCGAAACAAGTGAAAACGATAACAGTATAGCTCTGTAGCATTCAGTCATCTTTGATTTCCTAAATTCTAAACTAGTACTTCTTCCCTCTTTATTACATAATTTAAATGCACAGTAAAAATTGCGAAATTGATAGTTAAGTCTTAACTTACTATGAATTTTTTTTCAGTCTATTATTATTAACTGCAATATTAGTTCCAGGTACAAAAAGCAAGGCTTGCAATTGTAGGGTTTTTGGTTGAGATTTTTTGCATTACACATCAGAAACGTCTGTATTTGTTAAACATCAAATGACAAAACGATGCCAGATCAAAAAGGACGATATCTTCTAGTATTACTTAAATAAAGCACATTATAATGTGAGACAATTTGCAATGAACTATATCCTGAGTTTGAAAAAGAACAGAGAGTACAACACACTTCCATTTATGGGTTCTAATCATTAGAGCTATATATTCATGGATTACTGTCTTCAGGTAAGTACAACTGACTAATGGGAACAGCAGCAGCATCACAAGTACCAATGGAGCCATGGGGATTTTCCTCATAAAAAAATCTTCACACATCTATCAGTGCAGCGGGCATCAAAGATACACAGACATACTGAAATCCCAATTCTTTAGTCTACTCTAGACAGATGGACTCAAACTTGGCACTCGGTGAAATTAGTATATACATATGCTCTTCAGCTGAGATGTATGGAGCACTTAATCACTTCAGGATTTTTTATGCTCTCAAATGTCTCCTTATGCAGCTCGATCGTTCCTAGGTAATTCTCTACAAATCATTTGAGGATTTCCTGTACTGACCTGTTGAAAAGCTTGAACTGTTGCAGAATAAGAGCGTAAAGACAAGGAAAACTTCAACAGATTCTGCTGCAAAGGTGACAGACTCTGGCAGGCTACTTTCAGCATTTCATGGTAATAATCGCTAGCTGCAAAGTCAAAGTACAAGCAGTTATTTTTCTATACCATATTCTCACTGAAGAAGGGCTTTTCGTCTTAATTGCAACTTATACTAATAGAAGCCCATGACATTAATTGTAAATATGCACATGACCCTTCCTCCTTAATTTTCATTACAGCCAATTCTACAGATGGACGAGAGCGAACTTCAATGTTTATGTACATTCCTGAGGATGCAAACATAGGCTTGGGGAGGAGGGACGCAGTAAAAAACTCCCATTTAATTTCAACTGAGAAAGAGAAACACAGAGAAAAAAGCATTTATAATATTTTATATTTCATGTTGAAACAGAAACTGGCAAGTAAATCATGTTTCAGACTCGTGCACCACAGCTTTTGTCGAACAGATATCCAAAAGCTTTGAGCACTTCACTGTAAAAACATTACTGAAATCAGTCCTCATTTGACTTGTACAATACTAACACAAAGGAAGACAAAACGGTTTACTTTATTTTTCAACCATGTCAACTATCAGCCATCATCAAGAGAAAGATTACGAAAACTTACCATCCTGTTCAGATGCCTTAATATTTTGACTGGCTTCAACAAAATTCCAGAATTTTTCTTGGCCTTCTTCTGATAAAAACTCACTGAGTAAGAAGAGAAGAGTTAGCCAGATCTACCCATTTTCTCTCAAGTTACAATTCTAATACTTTGTGAAGCTTTACAGAAAGTTAGCTCCTATTGTATGTTTACCTACATTAGGAAACTATACCTTACTAGAAAAAGCAGACCAGGAAAGCTGACAAACAAACCAACCCAAACAAGTAACAGTTGGAGGCCAGGACAAACACATAGTAGGTGAAAGCAGCTTGTAAAGCACCTATTAATCTCTCGGAGACCACTGACAGACATCAGGGTACATGCTGGGACCTCTCCTCCCTAATGCATTTCTTTGATAGCTATCTTTTATGAGAAACATACATTTTTGTTTACTTTGCAGTAACAAACTGTAGTTTGTTGGAACTACTCGCTTTGGTGGGGTTTTTTGTTTGTTTGTTGTTAAATGAGCAAAAGGAGAAGTCACAGCTTCAAATCATGATGTAATTCACCATGTAGTAAGCATACGATTAGGTAGGTATACAATGTTAGGCAATAAAAAAATTCTTCGAACATTGCTAACAGCACGTACTTTATCATGTCTAAACTTGTAACATGCTTCACGCGCTAAAGGACGCTACAACACAAGATTTGGAGACTACTAGCTGCCACCATAGCTTGTGCGTTCATTTCAAACGGTTCTGACCGAAGGGTATCTCAAATACCTCAAGTGCTTCTCGAACAATGGGGTAACGAATTGCAGTGCCAGGCTAAGTAAATTGAACAGCAGGAATGATTTTTACACTGCAGGGCTGTATCATTCTGCAGTTCACCCCAAATGAACAACCCTACTTATCCAAAGTCTTTGAATACAGTGGTTAGGCAATATATGAAGCCTTTGGCACATTATATTGATTATTTGCTTACTACTTCAGAGTCTCTTAGGGTGAGCTTTTCCACAGCAAACATCTCGCACTATCAAGGTATTTAAATCCTGGCATTAACACCTGAGCTTTGCATTTTACTGATTAAGGATTTTACAGCCTTCAAACTTCAGCTTCTACAGAGGTTACAGGAAAGTAATTTCACCTAGGACACACCTGTCCTACGACCCAAAGCCATGCCCATTTGAATGAAACCCATCAAGGCTCAACTGTTTTCGTGTGAACCAATCTGTGGTAACACGGGCTGAATTCCATATATGGCAACAACCTTAAGTGATACAAAATTAAACACACACACTTACACAAAAATCTAGAAGTCCTATTTTGCACAGACATCTCCAAATTAGAATCACACAAAATGAAATGATGGGAACTTCTAAAGTGCTAAGTAGGCTGGCAGTGAAAAGACAGCACTTTACTTGCTTTTTTCTTTTTAAATAGCATCCTTTTAAAAAAAGAAAAAAGTCTCTAATACCACAGAAGAAATCTCCCCAGGCTGACTTGCACAACTCTTAACAAAGCAGCTGACTTTAGACAACCAATGCACAACTCACATGAACAAGGTTAAGCTTAACTGAGCTAAACATACGCAAGTACCAGGTAGGTATCAAAACTCATAGTGACCATTGAAGTAAAAAATCTTTTATCATGGAATCTTACAAAACCATGCTAAACCTGTCTATCTAGTGCTTTGAGCAAAAATTCGTAAGGCAAAAAATCCTTACTATGGAATTATTGTTACTAATCTTTGCTCTAGTGCACAATGAAAGAATTTACTAAAAGCAAAAACTACTACTATTTCCTTTAAAATATTCATCCCATCTCCCCAAGCACAGCAATGATCGTGTAAAACCAAGTGTTATTACTGCCAATGAATTAGTTACAACCAGAATCCAAAGCACCATAAAACAAATTAAAAAGAGAGTACATTACTTTATCCTCTAGGCATATTCTGACTTGTCAATAAAAAAAAAAATAATCACAATGCACTTACCTTGTTTCAAGTAATAAAGGAGTTGAAGACCACTTCGTAGTTAGAGATGTTGTCACAGCCTTAGAATCTCCTTTTACAAGTGAAGCGCTGAACCAGATTCCAAGAACTGCAATAAGTATTCCCATTTTATAGAAGCCGCCTAAAAAAGATGAAGGAAAAAAAAAAGATAGTTTAGCATTGTCTCTCTGTATAAATCCAGGATCTCACATATCCAAATATATTAAGGCATATTTTAAGATTCATTCATTTAATGCAATACATCAGTGAGATAATCATAGTCTCGCCTGGGCTTACAAAATCAAAAATAATATGAAAACACGAGAAGAGACAAGGATTTTAAGATCTGAGTCCTGGACTGCAATTAAATCTAAATCAATTCCAGCTTCTGCCATGTTTATGCTTTCAAACAAACTCGTTTCTGTTCTGGGACACCCACATCATATACTACTTGCTTTAAGAAGAGGCATTACAAACAGATCATATTTCAAATTAGGTGGAAAACCTACCCATGGTTTGTTTTACGGGAAGTAAAGTCACATTTTGTGTTTGCAGAGATACATCATCAGCTGGTGTACTAACCAATGTCGGAAGCGCCAGGCAAGGTTAAGGTTCCCTAGTCAGCCCTTTAGGTTCTGCTGGGTACAGCGGAATTCTTCTCTGGGGAATGAAGAAACAAGCATTTCCTGGATGCACTGAGTACCACCAATTTTAGAAGCTGAAAAATTAATGAAATAATGAAGAAAGACTCAAATGATACAATTTACCGTGAGAAATGAGCCAGGAAGGCGGGGGAGGGGGGGAAAATAATTTCTTTATCATCCTTCATGTGTACTTTGATCCTATATATTCTCTGTTCTATCACCGTGACACAGCTGAGTGGAATTTCCTTGCCCTCAGCTCTTAAGCATACGGAAGGCTTGAATTCTCCTGTTAGCTTTCCATTACTGCCTCCAAAAATTCAAGCATTTTTCCTCCTCTGACACTTGCCCATTGGTCTTTCTGCATCTCAACCTCCTTTCTTTCAGAATAAAACCAGAAATGCCCTGCTATAATATACGAGGAGCACCTTGCTCAGTTGCACACGACATTTGTTGTACGCTGCACCTGGGAAGCAGACAGATGGCATCGCATGACATGGAACGGTTACAACTACCACTCACTGCACGCAGAGGAGGAAGCTTGGTCAATATTTGTGGAGTGAAACCTTGGCTTCTGCCAGGCGCAACAGAAAAGCCAAGGGCTGCAGTTCCTCCCAGAATCGTGTCCTCCTTATTCACTGCAAATTACACACAATAGTTTGAAACGTGTAAATTAATATACTGTACTGCATTCTTATGATTAAAACTCCCATGCTACTCTCTGATGCCTGTTTTCCCATTCTGGGAACGACTGTAATAAAAGCCTTTTCCTATATGAAATGAGGGGGGAGAAAAGGACGCATCTGTCACCTGACACCGGTTCAGCCAACTGAAAACCTGCAGATTAGAAATATCTACACTCCCTGAATAATAACAGCCATAAAACAAAGAAAAGACCAGTACCCCAAAGGAAAATAAAAATACACCGTGGAGAACAGAAGAGGCAAGAGGCACAGGGATGAACATAAACGACATGAGGAGACGCAGCTGTGTTCTGTGTGAGGGAACAAAGCAAAACCCAGTCTGAATTACAGTATTTTGAAGTGGATTTTTCAAGCCTCATTTGTTTTGTAAATGTTTTTTCCTCCAGCTACTCAGTTTAAAATACAGCTGACTTCTGGAAACTCGCACACCCTGCCTTGGAGAAAGGAACAAATCACCCCACAGCCGCGGGCCTGAGAGAGCGAGCACTGGCCTGTGCCGCGCGCTGGGCGGCGAGCGGGTGAGACACTGCCAGAGGAGCCCTGAATCATAGAACAGACTCGCAGAATGGCCTAGGTTGGAAGGGACCTTTCAGATCATCGAGTCCAACCATCAACCTAACTCTGAGAAAACCCATCACTAAACCGTATCTGTAAGCACGGTGTCTACCCGGCTTTTAAATAACTCCAGGGATGGTGCCTCAACCACTTCCCTGGGCAGCCTGAAGGGAAGGGACAGAGCTGAAAGACCTGCTGGGGCAAGGGTGCCAAAGCGTCGGGGCCAGGAGGCTGAAGCAAGGGGTCTGAACGAGCATTGCGAGCGGTAAAGGTCACCGTGGTGTCTTTCAAGGTGCAGGTATGACGTTGCCGTGCTATAAATACTGGAAATAACCCCAGGCGTTTAACTGAGTAATCCCAAATCACACGCTTGAACAGCTTTGACTAGAAATAACATGTTATGGATGCTCCTCCACATACAGCCTGCTTCCATACAACCCTTACCTGCCGCGCTACACTCCCGACGCGAGGCACAACCGGCCGAGTAGCGGTAACGCAGACAGCGCTGGTGACCCAAAGAAAAATTTAAAAAAACTTGGGATGCCCGTTGCTTAATGGCGAAGGGCCTTTAACGCCCCTCGGGCGCGGTCTCTGCAGCTCCCGGCCGGACCCGCTAGCAGGGCCGCTGACTGACCGACCGACAGACACCAGCGGGGCGCGGAGCCCGTTCGAGGGGCCCCGGCCGCCACCGCGCCGCTCCTCTCCTCAGGCCGCCCGCTTCCCCCCAAGGCGGCGCG
>VYZM01014734.1:35458-56852 GCA_013398915.1 Dromas ardeola
CGGAGGCGGCCCCACTCCCCTCAGGGCCCGGCCGCGCGCCCCGCGCCGCGCGCGCGGGTCGCCCTGGTAACCGCACCTGCCACCGGCCGCCACGCTCCCTTCCGCCTCGCGCCGCTGCCGCCACTTCCGGGCACCGCCGCTTCCGCTGCCGGGCCAGAGGGAGCCGCGCCGCCATAGAGTTTTGGCAGGGCGAACGCCAGAGCGCCGCCCGGCCGCCATGATTCGGGGGAGTGTCGGCGGTGCCGCTCGCTCCTCCCGCCGCCCGGGCCCGCTCCGGGGGCCTCCCTCTCCGCAAGTGAGGAGAGCTGCGGGGCGGGGACAGTCCCAGCCCGCCGGTGGGAAGCGGGTGATTCCGGAGGCAAAGGTGGAGGCGGTGCTGCTCCTCCCGTTCCCCTGTCCCGGCGGCAGCCCGGGCTCTGGAGAAGAGCAGCTTCCCTGGCTGAGGTGTGTACCGCGCAGGCGGGAGGGGAGCGTGAGCGAGCGGCGTACGGCACAGGCAAACCGGTTGTTCTCTGTCGTTACGGTGTGAGGAACCCACCACGGTTTATCGTCGTTTAGACAGTTACTCTCTGACCCGATGAGCCCTTCCCACCCGGGAAGGGGGATTGGGAAAAGCAAGGAAGCCCGGGGGTTGAGATATAAACAGATTTAATAGAATAAGACTAAGTAATTAACATTAATAACAGTAAAAGAACCAGTATATTGCCCCAGCAGAAGCCGTGCCCTCGCCGCAGGGACAGCCACCCTGGGACCCTGCGAGCGCTGCGGCTGCGGGAGGAAGGGAAGGGAGTTCTCTGGGCCACCGTCATCAAGGGAGAGAGAGAACTCCTCAGCAAACTTCCTGATTTATAGGGAATGGGCCGTTCATCGTACGAAATAACCTTGTTGGCAGCTTGGGGCAAGTGCCTGGGTCTTGCTCCTCCTCATCCCTGCATCTGCCGAGCTCAAAAATACTGAGAACTTGAAACCTGCACACCAGAGCTGGCTGTAAATGAAATATTTTCACAAATTCAGATACTAGAGTCTTTTAAACATGCATTTTTCCCAAGCATTAGAAGAGAACTTACTGAAAAGTAAAATTACCGAAAGAGAAATTAACCCTATGTCGCTCATTTATACATCTTCTCAACACCACTTGTGATTTTACAGCTCTCCCTCTGAACTTTGCCTTTTCCAGCCCAAAGACGGCACCTCTGCGTGCCCGTTCTTGGCGTGCTCTGTGTCAGTTTAGTAAACTGACTGCAAGTCAGTTTACTAAAATACAGTTGTTTTCTGATACAAAACCAGTATCTGTATGGAATCGTGTGTTACAAACAGCTCTGGAGAAAGTGTCCGAGAGGGAATCTCCCCCGGCTGCAGCTGGAGAAACATGAAAGGGTTGTATGGTAGAATTGTGAAAGGAATAAATTATTAGTGGGGGGCTGTGAGGTGTCTCCTACTTGGGCGCAGCTCGGTTCCGGCAGCTGGTGGGGAACAGCAGGAAGATGGGCCTCATGCTCCCCCCGCCCCCATCCTGCTCTGGGCAGGGGCTACAACACAGCGCTGCAGAAGGAGCAAATAACAGAACTCTCCATCTGTCGCAGTTTTTCCCCGTAAGAAAATCCTTTATTCTGAAGCTGCCCCCCGCCCCACGTACACAATTTACCTCCCCCAGTTTTTGATGAAAACCAGTAACTCAGATGTGAAATATTTGTGAACGCACTTGATGGGGGGAAAAGCCAACCCACCACCACAGCAAGAAACCACTTTTCTGTCATCCAAGAGGCTGATTTCCCCAAGCATCGTAAGAAGCTTCACACGCTGAAGTGCTCAATGCCAAAAATGCAAGTGAACTAAAAGACCCCCGTGCCAGACCAACAGCCCCCAACCAATGATTCCTTTTGAGTACCTACGCTGCCATCTTCATAGCATCGCCTTCCTTGGTTGCTTTTCTGTTGGTATTTGTGACCCATACCAAAAGAAGTGTCGATTTTGTGACCTTTCTTGCAATTCACTATGAAGTTTTCATTAAAATCCAGACCACCAGCCAACCCAGCACTCACGCTGATGAGTGGTTTTCGCCTCATCTTTGTTCGAAGCCTTGTAAAACTCCCAAGAAACGGAACCTTCTTGTTTGCCTCAGAGAGCACGTGATTCATTTGGATGGCAAGAAGCTGTATTAGGACTGCACAAGACCACCCGGGTCAGTACTTCAAGAAACCATCACTTAAGATTTAAAAGCAGCCCAGAGTACCCCACGACTGCAGTACGAGAACTACAAGAAAAAAGAGGGAGGAGAAAAAAGCCCACCCTAAACTATAGACCTTCAGAGCCAAACGGAAGCTGGGTATGACAAGCTCTACACCGTTCACTTCTTTTTCACATAGTTGCACCTTCTAATACGGCAGTAAGGAATTCCCTGGCTTTCAATAAATTCTTAATTAAAAATGGGAAAAAAAAAACCCCAAACCCTTGAAACTCAACATGCTAAAAAAACACCCCTGAGCTCAGTTACTGTGCCGTAAGCCTGCCTGGTAAGAGCAGGTGAAGTGGTCCGAGAAGCAGAATTCCTTTAGTAGGCTCCATCCAGTGCAGGCATCCTCCTCCATCCTCCCTCAGTTTCTGCTTGGTGTCCCAGCATACAGCTTTATTTAGCGCTGTCACCGTCCCCCGCAGTCTCACAGGAGCACATTTGAAATGCGACCACCCACCGACTTACATTCTCTCCATTCTCTCCATTATCGGCGCCAGCAGATGCCAGAGGTACTAAATGCCTCTAAGATCCCTACCTCAAAGAACTTCCAGAACGACAGAACGCGCATTACAGCACTTGGGCTGTGCTCCTCTGGAATGAAGGAGACTTTCTTACTGAGATCCCAACTGCCAGTTAACCGTTTGAGCTACCCAAATACCAAAGGCAAAACCAAGGAAAAAAAAAATGACATGGCTTTCAACTGTACAAAGTAAGTGACCGCAGTATGGGCCGCGCAGCAAAGGCTGTACGCAGCCAATTTGGTGCTGCACAGAGCATCCAAAAAGGAAGAGCCCAGCAATCTGCTACTCGGTTTTCCTGAGCAGGCTCACTAACCTCTAGTCCAAAGGCTGGCTGGCTTTAAAAATGCTCTGTTCTAGCCCATCCGCTGCAGCCCTTTGCTCTCCAGTAGCAGTCGCCCTTGAAGGCTTTGCTGTTCGCACAGACGATCAATAGAAGTGAAACGCTGCTGTTTGTCTTACGTCAACCATTTCAGCTGAGAGCTGCTGGAATTGTCAGGGGTCGGTCTGCTGGTCTTCTCTTGAACTTTCCATCAGGCTTTCATGAAAAATCCTTCCAGTGGAAGATGGTCAGCATTTCTTACGAAAACCAGTATGTGTAGATCCCCAAAGACAGAACAACTGATTAATATAAAAAAGCACTGAATAAAGAGGAAATGGACAATAGTAAACAGAAAATTAACAATTAGCAGCTTTTCCACATACCAGGTGGTCGGCACACACATTCTCATAAGCAATCAACAGACAGCCCCCCGAAAAAACAGAAGATGTTTTATTGTCTAAAGTGTTGCAATACAACAAATAAGTGATCTGTACAAAGGACACAATAGAGCAAGTTTAAATACAATCAGGAGAAAGAAGTCCCCATATTCACAGTCCTCGGACAACATCTTATACCAGAACCTGAACCAACAATTTAAAGATTCACTAAAAAAACCCAAAGAAGTTGTTAAAAAATTTAAATGTCTCCAAAGAGTCTATGGGTGTATTGTCTTACAGCAGAGCTCATGGGGTATTCTGTGAAGGGTCACAATGGCATCTTATTGCCCTCAATGCTGATTTTCACTGCATGGGCCGATCTGCTTTTTTTCCTGATATCTGTGAATTTCCGCATCTGTTTGTCCAGTCGACTCACCCCTTTCTTAGAGGTCCCCTGGAACTTAAAAAATAAAACTAATAATTACCACCGAAAAAAAGCAGACGTCCCAGAGGTTCAAGAAAAGCAATGCATGCAAGGTTAAACCTGCAAGAGGGAGGTGATGACGCCACTGGTTCCAGCTGGTGTTTTGTGTGTGTGCACACGCATGTGTACGTGCGTGTGTGTGTACGTGCACGCATTCTCTCCCCACAAAGTGGATGAAGTGGTTCCCCCAATATCAGCATCGCATATGTGGAGGTAGTCGCGCTCACAAATACCACCCAGGAAAGCTTTCACCTTACAAGGGTTAATGACCATGTTAGTTGTTCACGTGCCGGCTGACTATACAGTCTGGAATAGTTTTGTTTCTGTATTGGCTGGAGTTTAGTGTCAGAAATACCCTGCGCTACGGTGTCACACATACAGGCGTCCTCTGGGGGAAGAGTTTTGGATACAAATACACAGTAATTGAGGTGGATTGAGTTGACAGATCAGTTCCAAACTGCTATTTATTTTAAAGGTCACCCATTAGTACTTACAAAGCAAGAGATAAAAGGGGCGAGGGGGAAGCAAAAGAAACGCATAGGCTGACCATACAAGTTATTAGAGGAGTTATTGCATTTCACCTCTGTGTTTTAACTGCAAATTAAAAACTGAGATGACACGACAGTTACTTTGCACAGATAAAATACAGTGATACTGTAAAGAAACGCCACTGAAGACTAACAGCAAGGACCTTCCAATCCATAGCCGTTGCTTCCCAGATAGCAATTTCCCCTAAGCAGACAACAGAAACAATAAATGATGGAAACTTCACGCCTTGAAAGTCTGGGAGAAACAGAGATCTCCAGAACATGCTACTTAGTATCTGACAAAAAACATCTATCAGAAACTGAACCTCTTGTTCCCATCACTGAGGAAGGTGCTCCTGTCACACTGATTTTAAATGAACTTTATTCATAAAACTATTCACTAGTCATTGAAATTGTATCTGGAATTTCACAGTGATTTTTAAAAAAATAATTTTTTTTCTTTTAAACAAATAAATATGAAGCTTAAACTCAACAGTTATCTACCATTTGTGCTAGCCTCTTCCTATCACTGTTCATTTGTGGTAGCCCTGCTCATGGAATTGAAATACAGACCAGAAATTGTCAAAACATTTCCCACGCTGATGCATGTCTGATTGATCTCCCTCCACCCTGTATTCACAGCCAGGGATTCTTCTCCCCCTGGTCTGCAAAGGTCTCATTCTCTGCCTCCTGTCAATCCCCCCGTTAAGTCTCACATCACTCAACTTCTTGAAAAAGTAGGTGTGAAAAATACCTTACTTTGTACCAGTAAAACATCAGCCACAGAGGTCAGCATACAGTGACATGAGGTCCTGCACTAAGGGCAAAGAACTCCTGTGGGTCAGTTCAGGTTAATCTGGAGGACCCCAGTATGTCAGAACAGCATTCAAAACCACAGGTGGTGCAAAGCTGGTTTTTGTTTGGTGGTGGTTTTTTTTTTTGAGTACAAGTATTTTCGCTTAATACCTGTCATTTGGGTACCCTGAAGCTGTCGAGGCAGGTATCATGGCAGATGTTATGTGCTACAGCCTGTTTTCTCCTGTACACGTTCCCTTTTAGGTCACAGTACAGACATCAGAGAATACGAGGAGAGTTTTCCAAGTTTAAGTTAGGGTGTACACACTCCTTTCCTGTATGTGCAAACTGCCGACAGCTGAAGCACATGCACTGTTCACACCTCCCTCGAGGGATACCTCTCAAACTTGGGGAAGGCAGTGTGTCATGGCTACAGGGGCATCCTGTTGCCTTCAATGCTGAACTTGATGGCCCGATGCACTTTGCTGAGTCGTTTCTGTTCAGCAAACCGTCTCTTGTGTTTTTCCAAGCGACTAATACCTCTCTTAATAGTCCCGGGCTAGAAACAATATCTCAATTAATGCACAGAAGGAGAGATAACAGCAGAAAGCACAGTAATTATTACTACTTCCATTTACATGTGTTCTACCATGTACTCTGCTTTTAAGTAAACTGTACAAGGTAGATGGATGAACCAAATAAAGCAAGGCAGAGGCCTCTACTGAAACTGTTAATGTTTACCAAAACCTTGACGTTTTCCAAAACTGGAATATTATCAGAGGAACACGACACAAAAACTGAGAGGTGTAAAAATAGCAGTGACATACTTATTGTATTGCAGAGCTTTAGTTCTAAATGCTCTAACATAAGAGGCCTGTAATCAGATTCTTACCCTAGAGAGAAACTCTACAATAGTGTTAACGTGAAAATCTCTTTTTGGTAAGAGAAGAAACAATACCTGAGTGAAAGTATTTGATGAGCTCAAAACAGCCCACTTGACAACAGAACTTAATGTCTACTCAAATTAGAAGAGACACTTAGAAGAACTACCGTATTGCACAGTAACAACAGCAGTAGGGTGACAGATTCCCAGGCTTAAGGCAGAGTCACTAAGCCATCCCCACGCCACCGTGCTTACCCTGGAGGACTCCATCTCCACGTTCCACTTGGGCCTGACCACATAGTCCTTGTTGGAGGGCATTGGCACCCTCGCGCGGGCACAGAACCCGGGGTCTCCAGGTCTAAGAGCCCTGCAGAAAAAAAGATGCGACTGTTAGAGACAAATCTTATACAGAAAGAAGTACAAGCAATATAGCATGTTCTGCCTCTGAAACACATTGCATAACCATTGCCTCTAAAATCCCCCAAACCCCTGCAATATTGTCAGTACCATTAAAATACTTTTTTCTAATAAAAACTTAAAAAAAAAAAAATCTCCAACCTACTTTTCCTCTCCAGTTAACACTTTTTCCAGGTCCCTGCGGGGAGTCTGACCACCAGAACTGCAACAAAAATAAAATTTTATAGGCACAGAGAAAGATAGTACTTTTAAAAGACAGTCAAGCGTGGCAAAAGAAAAGACAGAGGTCATAACTTAGTAACCTTTTATTTCCCTTAATATTTACACACCACTTTGTTTTCCCTCACTGGAGTCTTAGACAGAAGGATTTCATGCTTTTGCCTGTTACTCCTACCTGCTTAATCTCCTGCGTTGAGGCATCTGTTCCAAATCTCTCTGTTCCCTCTCTTCTCTCGTCATACCTTTGTAGTTTGAGGTAAGGCCAAAGATGGGCCGAGACCATTCGTCTATTACAAAAAAAAAAAAATATTGGTTAATGAACACTAGGCCTCTGAAGTTCATCTCCAAACCACTGTGGTGACCAAATACAGCTTTCAAAGTTTATGGCAAGTATTTCTGCTTCCTTTCAACCAAACAAATTATTTTTGAGCTCTTAATATTTCAGCGAAATCCAGCCTTGTGGATAGAAAGGAGGAGTTTTCATCCAGAAAGTCTCTTTAGTGCTGTTGCCTGCGCTTTCAGAATCGCTCTCAGCTCTTAGAATACTTAGTGCCAGAACTCCCGCATACCATATTTTAGAAATATGCAAAATAGTTCCTAAAGAACCAAACAAGTTTATAATCACTTTGCAGTCATTCAGGATGGAATGCACTACACAGAAGACTACAGCTGCCTTAGAAGTAAACTTTCGGTCATCCAAGATCTCTCTAAAGTCCATGGAACAGCCCTCTGGTAGCACCCTCCTGACTTTGTAGCGTATACATGACGCCTGGACAACTAGACAAGAAAGAATTTGGGCAAAATAAGTGTCATCCTCTGGCTTAGAACAAGAATAGAAGAAACAGGAAAACATGCATGCAGAAGTTAACGTAACAGCAATTGTTAAGAGCACTACAAAGTGATGAAACAGGTGAGAGATTCTTACTTTGCAGAATTAATTCTACTACAGACAATAGCAAAAAACACGCAACAGAAAGACTGATGCAAATTAAATTTGCAGTGAAATCTCACTGACACAAGGCAAAGGCTGGTTTACATACTGATTAGCTTCCCTGCCATATCCTTGTTAGGTCTTGACTCTTTGGGGTGCTTGTAGAGGTACATCACAGCTCGTCCAATGCCACTGTGCTTCAGGGTCTCTTGGCTCACACTGGGCAGCTGCAGGATAAAGGAAAAGTCAAAATAGCAAGAAACGGTGTCTGAACATTAATGGTGTTCACTTTGCAAGAAGACAAAAACCCACCTTCACAATAAGCTGGAAAAAATTAGTATTTTTCATTGTCCCACTAGGAACTGGCTAAATTATCAAGCATCAAAAACTAGAAATTTGTAAATAATAATAAAAGCAAATGCTCTTTTGCTTATATTACCCAAGAACTGAGTTACTGCCTTCAAAGCATTCACTTTATAAAGATAAAAACTGACGTGGCAAAAGCATTCAAGTAATCAGCTTAGCTACAAACGCTAAAAGTCTACACTAAGTATGATGAGCTTCCTGGTGCACTGCACACTTTAATAGGCCAGAAAAAAAGACGGGACCACCAGAGAGCAAAACTCAGGGATACACAGCAAGTGACTCTGCACTAAACCAACAAACAGCTTGTCCAACAGGGAACTGCACACTTTGCGTATCAACAGGCAGGCGAGGCCAAATAATCTAAATTCAGGCAGACGTCTTGCAAATTCTTACCAAGAAATATTTCTAGAGCTTCAATCAAATAAAGCCAGATAGCAGTGCTGCAAGAAAAACTGCACTTCTACTTCACTGTCAAGACTATGCCACGCTTATTTTATGAACGCAGCAAAGACAAAGCGATCAATCACAGTGTATGAGCCACTGAGAACGAGGGACAGTAAGTGACTAAACAGCTTAGAATTATCAAGAATCTAGAAATGCCACAGCACATAACTCCCTAAGGGAGGGTAGAGAACTTCATGTGTGTAGTTCACCTGAGACTCTCAGAAATGTCTTCTGGCCTGCTCTTAGCAAAGCTATTCGCTTTGTTGAGAACATGGGCAAAATTTTTATAACAACAATTAAGTGCCTGAAGTTCCCTAGCTAAATTTTGTTTAGCTAAACAGCACATCAACAACATACGACTCATTAAAACAACACAACTTTTAAAACAAACGTTCATTTTGCGGTTTGCTTCCTTCTCTATTTCACTGCATGATCCATTGGTAGCAGCCTACAGCACTTCTATCACCAAACATTTCCCTAAAGCATGTGCTGGGTAAAACCATGGAGAAGCCACAATCAAACATGATTAAGTATCAGTTTCAAACCTCTTGCAGGATCTTCAGAAGCTCCTCTCGTATCTTCAGTGCTGGCAGACTTCGGTCTGGAAGAGGAGAAAGCCACTCTTTGATGGCAGACATAACACCACTATCGATGAAAGTTTCTTTGAGGTCCTGCCTAGAAAGTTTAAAGTAAAGAGAACCCACAAAATCATATAATCCATCAAAATCTTAAAATGTGATGTTCTGTTAGCACAATAGTGCATTTGAGTTTGTTTCATGTAAATTAACAGGTAAAATTAGGTAGAATTTTAGGGTTTTGGGGTGACATAGCTCTAGCATTTACTTGGAAGAAAGAAAAGTGTTTCCCTGCATACTCAGTACCACTGTAACGTCACCCTGTAAAATCTACCAAATTCCCAATATTCCCCAAGATCATAATTAACTGGAGAATGACAACTCACTTTTTAAGATGCATAACTACAGTTGGTAGCAAAGTCAGTTTCTTTAATGCTGGTTTCTTTTGTGTATTCAGCTGTCGATCCTCCTGTGGGGAGTTGAAAAAGTGCAAGTTAATCGAAAGAACTCAGCAACTCTCATCCCTTACAAAATTTACAGGGAAAAGTCTATTAAACAAGAAGTGCAACTTTGGCAGGATTACACTAACTTCTTACCCTGCTCCATCTTCTTACAGCCCCAAAACACATTTTATGATCATAGAATCACAGAATAGCTTAGGTTGGAAGAGACCTTTAAAGGCCATCTAGTCCAACCCTCCTGCAATGAGCAGGGACATCTTCAACTAGATCAGAGCCCCATCCAACCTGGCCTTGAATGTTTCTAGGGATGGGGCATCTACCACCTCTCTGGGCAACCTGTTCATCAACCTGATGAATTCCCTTAAAAGAGGGTTCCCCCACGTTAGCCAATGTTTTCCTTAAACGCATCATATTAGGAGATTCCCCCCAAAGTAACATGTTTTTCTACTTCATAGCTAACCTAGAAACTTTGTTAGTAAAATCTCACCTGAACAACAGAAAAATAGCTCACCAAAACAACAAAAAGTGAGAATATGCATATTAATTTCACCTAAGAGTGTAACGGGATAATCTTGAGCTTTAGGATGAAGTAACGTAAGAGCACATAAATGTGCATCATGTGCTAAAACAAAAGCCTGGGTTTCAAACAATCATCCGAGGCCATAATGTCACTGCTGTGGTAGTTCCTTTCCACTTGTCTTAATCCACTGAGGGCTCTTTCTGCACAATGCTTTTTTTTTTTTATTGCAAGGGAGAAGATTCTCTAAATGCCCTTCTGCCCCTCTTCATGCGCCAGAATGGTTTGACAGGCACATGCTAGAGAACTGAAGACGCTGCAGTACCAGAGCTCAGCTCTTCCTTCTCTCCAGTATTTCAAACTTTATGGTTTCATTTGAAACATTTGGCAATCATCTCAAAGACCAGGGAAGTCTCAAGACAGAACTTCACAGGCAGAACTTCCCATAATTCTGTTGCTGTACCATCATCTACACCACAGTACTGGCATTCAAACAGTTTAGAAAAGGGTTCTTCTCAGGAACAAACTCATATGCTAGTAGTTATATGATGAAATTAAAACATAGTCCCTTTCATTGTTCCATATACTTCTTTACATATATATATTATAGAACACGTATTTAGCCCTTTTTATAGGACAGTTGATCTCAGCCGATCAAGGTTTACCAAGTCAACCAATTTTAATCTTTAAAATGAATAAATATTTCCTCCAAATTTTAATGGAAGAAATGTTCTTAATTCAGAATAGCAAAATAGCATTTAATCAGTTATTTGGATATTGGAAGCTTTTAGAATCATAGAATCATACAATGGTTTGGGTTGGAAGGGACCTTAAAGACCATCCAGTCCCACCCCCTGCCCTGGGCAGGGACACCTCCCCCCAGCCCAGGTTGCTCCAAGCCCCATCCAACCTGGCCTTGAACCCCTAAAGGGATGGGGCAGCCACAGCTGCTCTGGGCAACCTGGGCCAGGGGCTCACCACCCTCACAGCAAAGGATTTCTTCTTAATATCTAATCCAAATCTCCCCTCTTTCATCTTAAAACCATTCCCCCTCGTCCTATTGCTCTACTCCCTGATAAGAGTCCCTCTCCATCTTTCCTGTAAGCCCCCTTTAGGTACTGGAAGGCTGCTATAAGGTCTCCCCGCAGCCTCCGCTTCTCCAGTGTACACTTTTTATAGCGTACAGATTACTCCTCCTGAGTACCAGTGAGATTTCTGTATTTTACTGATCACAAGATCCATCCATGGAATGGAACTAGGCTGTGGACCCTGGAAAACTCACCTCAGCAGCTTCATTCATCTTCACAATCATAGCACTGACCACATCATCTGCATCACTAATAAAAGTTCCACCATCACGGTTTCGTCTACGCTTGCCACTCATACTCTTCTTTCGTTGCAGCATCATGTCAAAATCTGACATGAAGTCCATGCTGAAATGCAAGAAGAGAGTTTGCTGAGGGTCAGAACAGGGTCGATCTTACTGTCTTTGTAGGAAATGATTTTGTATTTCTGTAGTATAACCTTTCAAAAATTCTCCAATAAATCCACAAGCATTATGTCTCAATGTCCCTGTAAAATAATTAATTATACTCGATATACAAACCCGGAAATTAGCAAAGGGCTTCAGTGTCTCTGAGATGCCCTCTGAAATCTACAAGACCTTGCAGAAATACATATGGACATGCACACACGTAGTAATATCTGAGTTTAAAATGTGCTAAAGCTGTCACTGATGCTGGCAAGGATTCAGCTTGCCTGTACCTGCAGTAACACTGCTGATGCTACTGGAGCAGACAGAAAGGAAAGATGAAACATCCCGATGGCAAGTCACCGGCAGAGAAATGCACCTGTGACTCCAGTGCTGAATGCTAAAAGTAGAGTTAGATGTTTGTTTGCTTAGACATCAGTTTCACTCAGGTTTTGATGAAATACTGTTCTTTGAAGCAGCGTAAGTAATCTGATACAGACTGACAAGTGACTGAACTCTAAAAGCTGAGAGAGCACCTTCTGTCGCAGTTTATGAGAACAAAATTTCTGAAGAAACATAGTCCCACACCTTTCTAAACCAAGAAGTCTATTCAGTCTCTGGAGGAGCCCTTTCACTAAAATCTTGCATTTGCTATTAACAAAGGAGTATGTAACACATGGACTTACTGCTTCCCTCTTTTGATGTTATCATCAGAGTCCGATTCATCAGCTGTCTCCTTCATGTCTGCATCACCTTTCTCTTCCTCCAGATCTTCCTGGTTAAAACCCTGATGAGTAAAGCCAGTGGAAATCAGTGCATGGATTAAGATTAAGCATCTACTCAGGCACCTGACACTGGAAAAGCTTTAGGTAAGTCTGCAGAGGATCTAGAAGAAAGAGGAACAAAGGCTTCCTAATTCCACCTGGGACTTTCACACCAGTAACTCTGCCAACAGAAGAGCTGTACATATTATTTAACCCAAAGACTACCTCAGAGAGCCCAGCAAACACAAAGCTTTCCTCCTGCTGTAGCATATCCTTCAATGAGTTCCAACCCAAAAAGTCATTCTGGAGCACCTCCCCACGAAGATCAGATCTAGCAAGGAAACAAGAGACATCCACAAGAACACTTACTGTAAATTCCTCTTCTTCCTCATCACCAGATTCTCCAAATATATCTGCAATCAGGTTCCTGTGAAGGCAACAGTAACATTTATCTATTTAGACTGCAACAGTGAGAAGTGCACTTTCTGCAAAAGTTCCAATGACCGTGTGGAGATCCACCTTTCATTCTGCCTCCTACTATTGACCTTCCTCTTCACACCACCACTGAAGGTGAACAATCATTCTCTGGTTGGGATTCATCCTTTCCCCATTCACAATCAGTCTCACTATCTGCAACCCTGAAGGAATTCACATTCCCAGAGGCACTTACTCTTGTTCATTTCCAGATTCACTGTCACTGCCAAACAGATCTTTCTCTTCTTTTTTCTTCCCAGCATTCTCTTTTCTTTCTTCTTCTTCTTCCTCGCTATCTGATACAATATTTTTCTTCCTTTTGTCAGATTTCTCTGAAGCAGCATCACTATCTGATTCTTCGACATCCGAAAGAATTCGTACTTTTTTTGCAGCTGCCAAGAGAAAGGAGCATTGCTACACGTCCTAGTAACAGAGGTGACAACTGGTACTCTCAAAAAACTATTCTCTCAAATTTGATTTTGACAAGAGAGAAGCAGACTAGCCTTCCTACACAAAATCATTGCCATTGTCACACATCCATTCTAAATTCTATTGTATCCAATCAGTACCTGAAGTTTCCATATATCGCATCTATCCATAAAAACTTCTAATTTCAAAACTGAATCTCACCCCCAGTACACAAAAAAAAAAAAAAAAAACCAGAGGTAAAAATGACTGGGGAAATAACAACAAAGTAGAGAAATGACTAACAGGAATAACCAACATGAGAACAGATGCCAGTGTAAAGCAAGATCACTGCAATCTTCTCTTTTACTTCTGTTAGATCTACTTATTACTCAAAAGTATTAGATCCACACAGAAATGCAGTTAGAACAACAGCTTCCAAAATGCAGTTGTGCTCTAAAAACAAATTTGCTTTATGGCTTCGTATTTATCTTAGATGCTTTCTTCACATAAAGCCAATGATTTAACTCTAACGCCACTGCTTGTAACATCACATTTTTATTTTCAGACTGTAGTTCCTTACGTGTTTTCTCATTGTCATCCTCACTGTCGGAAAGGATAGCTGTTTTCCTCTTCACTGTCTTCTCTTCCTCTTTCTCTTCTTCATCACTGTCCGATATTTTTCGTCTCTTAGGAGCTTCCTCTTCACTGTCAGAGCCCTGGAATCCTTCCCTTACATGTTCATTATCTGAATGATGAGAATCATTCTGCACCTCCTCCTTCCTGTCCTCACCATCACTGTCCTCGGACTCTATTTCTTGTTTGTGTCTGGTAACATCCTCGCTCTCCGAGTCGCTGGCCGGCTGCTTGTGGAGCTCCTCGCTCTCCGAGTCGCTGGCCGGCTGCTTGTGGAGCTCCTCGCTCTCCGAGTCGCTGGCCGGCTGCTTGTGGAGCTCCTCGCTCTCCGAGTCGCTGGCCGGCTGCTTGTGTGATTCCTCATTTTCAAAATCACTACTGTTATCCCTGTGGGGTTCTCCATTTTCAGAGTCACTTGCTCGATGATTTAAGGCATCTTCATTTTCAGAGTCACTTAAATGCCGATTTGGACGATCCTCAGTATCAGAATCACTGTCTTTCCCTCCATGAGCTGCTTCATTGTCTGAATCACTTACATTGTGATTTGGAGGCTCCTCATTATCTGAGTCACTGTCTTTTTGCCTTTGGATATCTTCATTTTCAGAGTCTGTCATATGAGACTCTCCCATTTGCCCATCATCTTCTCCATCACTGTGTTCATTCTGAAAGAGAAAAATAATCTCAGGCAACTAGCCAAAAAACCCCTTAAAAAGTAAACAAAAATGTTCTGAATTTTTGCCTGCCCTTCCTCCAATTTGATTACCCAAGGTACTGCAAACTGAAATACTCTCTATACAGAAATCATTATTAGACAATTTGCGTTAACAGACTATCAAATACTTCAGATCAAGAAACATATTAAGAGATCAACAGAAGTCGGTCCAGCCTGCAGGCCAATCATATTTTGGAAATGGTAACAGAATTTAAGTATCACTCAAATAAACATGTCTAAGAAAGGTCCATTTCCTGAAGGGTAAATGCTTAGTGCTTTTTTATTTTAAAAAGTCAGGCCTTCAAAGTGGTTTAGTCCAAATCCCCAGTAATAAGGCAAGAAACAGTATCTCACACTTGTAGTTTTCTTTTTCTTAAGATCTCAAAGTGATGTTTTTTGTATGAAATACATTTTACTGAAACTGTACTTGCATTACTTTCCAAGCAAAGCTCAAAAGAGCTCGTGCCCTTTCCTGCTTTCCCAGGGAAACTTATTTAAGAACACATCAAGACCAAAAGCCTACCAAAAAACAGGAATAAAGTTTTAGTCAGACCTTTCAGAGTATTATTGTTAACAAGTTTTGTGTTTCAGTGTGTAAGACTATAAGAGCAGATTCAACGCTTCTCTCCCTTAAGCTGATAGCTCCCATGCCTACCCAGACACCTAAGATAACCTACGCACAAATACTGCAATCTTCTTAAAACTTTAGAATTGAAACACAATCCTTGATATATCTTTTTCTACATGGTAAAAAATACTGATTTCCATTTTTGGAAAAACCTTTCACAAGCCACCTGCCAATATCATTACTGACAACATCTTGTTTTATCTTTCCTACATCAAATTTCTAGTTGGAAAGAAAAATCTCAGTTGCATTTACCCGAGAAAACAAAACTAGACTCTTGAACACTCATTTCATTAACTCAATACGTGCCTCGGTCACTGTCACAATAATCCTGTTTTCAACTGAAAAGGAGCTTCTTTTCTACATACTCAACTCTTCATCCAGGCTTTCCTCAAGGGTCATTTTGTCTCAGTCTCATAGACTCCCTCCACTAGCATATTTGCAAACTGAGCATTTATTCTCCTAGGAGATACTTTAAGATCTATATGTCCTGGAGCTTCCATATCTTTTTTTGTCAGCTATTTAATTTCCTTGGAAAGACAGACTTTCTACCTATTTTTATATTCTATAGTCATTCTACTCCCACATTCAGAGCCATAAAAAATAATGCAGGTGTATCTATCCAACACCGACAACAAACAATACTATTAATATTTAAAATGTATGATTAAGAAGGAATTTTAAATAAAATTAATTTTCATCGCTTTTAGGAACTACTCCTTCCAGAATTATACTAGATAGTAAATAACATTGCTTTTTAAGATTTTGGACCTTTACACATTAAATCCCTTGGCTAGCACTCGATAAAATACTAATTTCTAAATTACAGCAGAATCACTAACAGAAAGTTACTGCACAACAGAAAAAAATTAGGACTATATAATTTTAAAACACGCACTTCAAATACGACTTCGCTATTTCTATATTACTTAATGCTAACTAAAAAAGAGCTGCTGTAGTAATCAGAGTGAGTAGTTTTCTCTCTACTGCTTGTCCCTATCTCTACAGTGATGCTAGTCTTCTGAATCATGCTGATGGTGTTACTCAGCATTTCTCATTTCTCCTCAGAGAAAGCAAACATGGTTCTGTTAAAATCTGAATTTGGAATTTTAAAGAATTAAGCATGAAGATTAAGAAGTTACAGAACTGAGGATGCACAGCTCAGGAAGACCATGCACACTCAACTGCTCTCAGCTTGTTATTGGATTTTATTTACTACGTTTTTTTCTTAGAAAAAAATTAATTCCATTGCTCTCCCCTGCGCAGCATCTCCCAAATAAACTAACAACATGTATCTGTGATGTATTTTCTCTGACTGTATTATTTAAGATTAAAGAAAACTACAGCTGCAGACAGAACAGGAAACACAAATTTTACAGCAGTGTTACAGGTAAGGTCATTGAAATGCAGAGGTCGACACTCAAACTGATGTTTATAACAATAGAAATTCTTTAATCCCTATTTTCCTGCCACATAATTTTTGATTTGTTTGTCTGTCCTCTTTTGATTTCAGATGGCTAATGCTGAATAGGTACTAATAATTATGTCAGCAGTGATAAGGGATTTTGCTAAACAAAACCAAGGAAAACAATACAAATACTCCTGTTTAAACGATTAGGCTCATCACCTTCCAGACTGCCAGCTTAGAAAGTCTTTGGTAAGTAAACAAAACTAAAAACCAACTGGAATCCATAATGATTCTTCCGTGTTTCTAAGGTCAGGAGTGTGGCTGCAGGTTATTTATCCACCTATTCAGAATATATTACTAAATTACAAGGAACTTCCGATGCAAAATACGTGGTAAGAAGTCATTACAATTACACAGCATTATTACTGAAGCGCTTCACAATATATTGAATCTCTGTTACCGCAAACTGACAATCACTCTTCAGAACAAAGATGTTTGGGGAGTGAGAGCAGACATGCATCCTAATTAGCTCACACTGTGATTATGCAGTGCTCTGCACCAGAGAATGACAGTGGTTACAGCAGCTGAACTCTACTGTGTTATGATCACCTGCAGAAGAACCACTTAAATGATACAGGTGCCCCTACACAGACTGGGCAGACAGGCACCATCTACTCTAGTCCTGCGGCTGGAAAGCTCAACCAGAGCTAACCGAAAAAAGCACACAGTTATATCCATCAAGCCAGTAAACCCAGCAGAGAGATAACACACAGCACCTCAGACTCAGCACATGAACAGAACTGAGCGTCTTCCAACGCAGGGCTGAGACAAAGCCTACACAGAACAGACAGGCTCTGTCCACACCCATCAGTGAAAAGGTCTTCTGAACACAATTAATGAATCTGTGAATGTTTTGGAATATACTTGACATAAAAAGTGCACACAACTTTATAGTAAGACGACTGAACCCTGTACAATAGTCTCCCCTCCAACCCTTGCTTTTTGCTTTTTTTTTTTTTTTTTTTTTTTTTTTAACTAGTTCGTCTCTAAAAAGATGTTTTCAAAGAAATCAAGTATGCAATTTTGGAGTTTTCTGTTTTTCCTTTTCCAAATATTTACTTAAAATATCAGACATCCTCAAAAACAAGTAGGTCTCAGGTACTTGCTACTGCATTTTTCTCTAATTCCTTTGCTTTCTTTTCTTCCTCCTCTTTATCTATAAACATTTTAATTGAGATGTCCTTTTTTTTTTTAACGGAAAGAATTAAAGAATTCTATAACATGAGGCTTTAGTACAGTATAAAATAAGGAATACATCAAAATCAAATTTACAGTGTTATCCTCCTACATAAAAATTTCAGTTAGCAAGTAGTTTATTGGATCAACATGCAGCCACGCTTAAGAGGTACTACTTTGGTAATTTAGGAAGTTGAACAAAATTGACCCACCACTACGATCTCATGAGTGACAACTGTTAAACTGAGGCATACATAACCATCATAGGCAGATCAGCAAGTTTCTCTTTTTTCAGAAATGTAAGATATTTGTATATGTTTGTTAACAGTCACAGTCAAACCATAACTTAATTCATGAAGACAGCAGCGACTTGGTGAAAGTGTAAGAATCTGAGTTATTAACGATTTCCATGAGAGCCTGGCTTTTACAAACACTGTAAACATGATTCCGTATTCATTACTGTACTAAAACTATGTGTTATCTAATTCTATTTGGCTAAAGCAGAATTGGTAAGGACATCAAGGAGAACATTTATAGATAAAGTGGGACTGGGGGAAGGAAAGCCAGAAAAGAATTGTGGAAAAGAAAAACCCACATACCTGAGACCTACATAAGTAATTCCTCAGGATTCCCCTTTTCTTTAAAGTTAAGAACCTGAAAAAAAAGTTTGAAAGTTTAAAACTTCAGTTCTTTACATTTGAGTTCTAATTTAGAGACGAAATAGTAATTAAATAGACTTAACTGATTAGGCTGTCTCAAAGGTTTTATTACCTTTGAGTGTCATTCCTCCCACATATTCCTAAAGATAAAGGAAATAAGAGGATGAGAAAATATTTTGGGTAAATAATATGATAAATCACTGAAAGCTACTCCTTTCAGAAACAGCTGCTCCACATTATTGCATTTTGAATTTGATGTCGAGAAAACTAAGAATGGAAGACTTCATAACAAAACAAAATACTCA
This sequence comes from Dromas ardeola, assembly GCA_013398915.1. Lineage (NCBI taxonomy): Eukaryota > Metazoa > Chordata > Aves > Charadriiformes > Dromadidae > Dromas > Dromas ardeola. The sequence continues at coordinate 54,223 of VYZM01014734.1, forward strand.
AATGTTTATGATTTGAACTGAGTCAAATAAAGCACTAAGGCTTGAACCTTCACATCTACTACCGGACAGAAAAGTGGTTTAGTTTAGTTTTTTTTCCCCTTTGTTTTTTTTTTTTTAAAAAAACAAACTTTCTGAAGTATTTTATCTGCAGAGGAATATTCAATGGCCATCACAGAACAAAGCCCTTAAAATAATGCAGACACGTGAAGAGGACCAGTTGACATTGATAATAGGTCCTAGTGCTTTCTGGTTATTTAAATCTGAAAAAGACATGCTGAAGATGTAAGTAATAGTCAACTATTCTTTAGGCCAGATTTCCAACTACTTTGCCACAGTGAGTAAAATTAAAATCCCACAGGAGGATAGAAGAGTAAGAACAAATGACCAAGTTTTCATATACAGCAGAAAAAGCTTAATATTTTTGTAGCAGCAACACAACTCTCCACGCACTCATCACCACATTTGTTTTCTTCATTAAAACAGAAGTACTAAATCCCCTTGACAGTTATTTCTCCCGTGCTGAAACACATTATTTCCTCCCACACCGAACTCCTGATTATTCACAGTAAGAAATGCTGTTTGGCACCAAAACAATTTCTTCCATTGTAAGTACCATAGAATGGTTAGAGTTGGAAAGGGCCTTAAAGATCATCTACTTCCAAGTCCCCTGCCAATATCAACCCCTTTTAAAAAATAAGAAAATCCAAATCTGCTTTACACTCAAATTCAAACACATAGGAAGAACTTTCATTTTATGCAAAAATCTTCATCTACTTCCTAACTCTGAGGGAAGCATGAATTCAATAAAGGGGTGGAGGGAAAAAAAAACAAACACGATTGCAAGTTATACCACAGCAGAGTTGAGCCTTTTGACACATCAGCCTGCTACAGTAGATCACATTATGCATTTTAAGCAATTTTTAAAATGTATAACCACTGAAAACCCAAAGTCAATCTTGATCTTTACATAAAGTGCAACAAAATACACAGAACAGAATGAAATGGCATTGATTACGGTTTTTATGAGTATCAAAAGTTCTCCAAAATATAACTTGGCTAGCAGAAGACATGAGTTCACAGGCCAAAATTATTCCTTCCCAGTGAGACCTGAGGTAATTCTATTTCAAGACACAAAAATTCCCCCAAATTAAGATTAACTACAAAACTGTCCTAGAAATCTAAAGGGAACCTTCACTTTTATCAGAACCTCTTTACAACCAAAACGGTCAATCCACAAGTCAAGTGACTCTCCCCTAAACACAACTCTGGATCAAAGTATTACCACCCTTTTCGTGATGTAAGCTTCTTGAAGCAAGAACTTGTTCAGAGGAAGAAGAGATCCCATTTAGAAACCTTAACCTGCTCCTGTTCCACATGGAGACCTACTCCTTTGCGAAGAACAAGGTGAAAACATAGCACAAAATAGACCTGAGAGTCAACGCTCACATCTGAGAGGAAAGATGGAAAATGGGAGTGCATTTCTTCCCTGGTAAGGAAATCTATGCTTCCATAACGTGTGGTTTTACATTACTGTGCAGAATTTAAGGTAAAATTCCAAATTCCTCATAATCTATTCCTTAGAATTTCAAAACCCAAAAGTTTATCTTCTGGCAATTGAGTATTACAATATTAAAATTCTTCTAGTACAACACCGTGAATGCTATTATTACTTTTTACTTTTCTTCTTAATAGTTACCTATCCTGCTTATTGGTCAAGAGATTATCTGACACACTTCCTTCTGGAAGTAAAGTTTTGTCAGACGGGACCCTGAAGAACAACTGAATAAATATGTAAGTGTCAGTTAAAAGAATGTCTCTTTAAATAAAAAAAGAAAAAAAAATCAATTAACAGAGCAGTAATCTTTATCTAGATAAAGTCCCAGTAGTACCTCTGAATGGTGCCCTACACTTCCATTCTCGGATCCAGAATGCTGTGCATTTCCTTCATCTTCAACATCAGATCCCGAATCTCGTTCGTCTTGCACTGGAGTAGCTCCACCATCATCTGCTCCGAAGTTAAGAAAAGAGAAGTAAAACTCAGCGACATCCTCCAATGTTTAAAAGAGCACTGACAGCAGACAGGGAGTGAACAGAGCACTCACAGAACGGGGAACCAGGCGGTGCTACAGCCGGACTCTCTAACAGCGCACAAATACGGAGAGACGGAAGATTTCTAGTGGGAAGGTTTGGAACAGAAACAAACCCACCACAAGACACCCCCCGAAGAGATCACAAAACTACTCATAATATGCACGCAAGCAGTGACGGATCCACTAATCAAAACACCGAATTAATAAAAAGGCGGCCGCTGTGCTGCGATCGCGCCGGCGGACCCGGCCCGGCCCGGCCCCGCCGATGTTACCCCCGGGCCGGACCCGGCCCGCCGCACCCTCCGCGGGGCCGGGCATGACTCCGTCGCCGCTACGCGACACCACCGTGTGCTCGGAGGGCCCCGGGAGCGTCTGCCGGGCGGCCCGGGCAGGGCGGCCCCCGCGGTGCCCAGCACCCTCCCTCACAGGCCCCAGCACCCCGGGCGTCCCTCCCGCGGGGGACGCTCCCGCGCCGTTACCTGACTGATCCCCACCGTAGTACTCGCTCTCCATGGCGGGCCGCCGGCCCCGCCTCCCCGC
>VYZM01014734.1:57351-131551 GCA_013398915.1 Dromas ardeola
AATAGAAAAATTGAAAGAGCCTTTCAAAATTGAAAATAGAAAAAGCGAAGGCGCCTATTTTGAGAAAAAAAAAAAAAAGAAAAAGGCTACTTTGAGCCCTCACGTCAAGGTGGGAAATGAGCAGCTGCACAGACGTGTAAAACAGCTGCCATTTTAATGAAGGCGTTTCCCTGTGTGCGCCCGGGGGAGCTCCCGAGAGAGAAAACCCCAGAAAACGTGAGCTGACGGCTCAAACCCAGCACCGCGCGGGAGTTTCCCGACATCCCCCCTTGGCTGGCCAGAAACCCTCCCAGCGCTGATAAAGGATGGGAGATCAAAAGTTTCACCTTGGGTGGAGAAGATTTTACCATTTAATGGGCGAATGTGTCTGCTCCCGGCAAATCAAGTGGGCAGGAATTAATGTGAATACAAGAGGGCAGCAGAGCAAAGCCAGGCACCGCGCGGGCTCTGGATGCCGCCATGGGAGCAAAGTGCTGCTTTTATGCGGGTTTTTTATTGCTTTTTCTGGTGGCCGAGGAGGGGACCCGAGGCTAGTGATGGAAACTGAGGACTAGTTGTCGCAACGAATCTAGGTCTGCCTGTCCTGGCCAAAGCTGCGGTTCAATCCAGTTCACGTGTGGGTGGTTCCTCCAGATTTAGCCTTCAGGATCGACTGAAAGTTAGCTCTGAACTGCCCTGTAATTGCTGCCTTCCGGAGCAAACACTGTGGCACGGCCATCCCTGTCTTGTTCAGGAGTTGCTGTGTTCTCTTTTAGTAACCTCTATTCTCAGAGCAACTGCGTTATTCAATTATTTGGCAACACCTACGATACGTCAGCAGAGGATTACTAGGGATGACTTCTGTCGTCCATGCCTCATTTCAAAATGGAAAGCCTAATAAATGCAGGCGGTGCTGGCCTCCTGCCTCTCCTCTTCTTCCCTGGCAAACAAAACATCTTCATTTCCTAAGAGGGCACAGGTTAACGTGTGGCAAATAGAAAACCGCTGAGGTTTGTTGGGGATATTTCTAAACAACAGTGATTTTTATAATCCTACGTGCTGCAGTCTTTTTCAGGGACATCAAAATTTAGTAAGCGGAGAGGTCTGGCCAAAATGAGTCATCATTTCTTCTGTGCTCGTGGCACTTTAGGAAGGATGGCGGCGAGGTTAAGCCATTATTAAGTGATACGCTCCAGCAGCAAGCACAGATACACTGCAGGGAGCTCAGGGTACCACCTTAAATACAGCTGAACTCTCTCACTTGAGTCATTACTCAACATCTTCTTCAGCGTTTCACTCAGGAGAAATTGGCAGTGGATGGTTCTTGGATGTTGACTGTTTCTTCCTATATTCTTGGATGTTTCTTCCTACATTCTTAGGAGAAATGCAGAAAACTCTTGTTTTTCCCGTGAATGCCGCATACAAAATATAGAGAGCATGTCTCTGTTTACAGCTCTATAGGTCTTTTCCAGACAGCCCTAAAGGTCCCCTTGTGATCCTCAGGACCACACTCTTCCTGATATTGTGTCCTTTTTTCCTGCTCCTATGTGACTTTTACTGCCTTTAGCTCTTTACAACGTGTGGTTTCACTTGGATCTTTTCGGGAAGGAGCAGGCACATGGGCCAGTATGTGGTGTTGGGAGGCTCCCGGTGTTATGCTTACCTGACTTCCATAGAGAAATTCAATGACATTTTACAACTGGCTAAATAGAAGGCAGTGTAATAACTTTAATGGGGCTCATTATGACACAACAAACAAAGTTCTCTGCAGACAAAGCGCTAAGGTAGGAAATGACAAATTGGGAGTAATGTAACAGAAAACAATGGACAAGGGGAAACATAAATAGAAACAAAAAAAAAAAAAAAGAGATTGAATAATGTGTAGCAAAGTACCTGCAAATTGTACCAAGGCTCCTAGAAAAGACAGGAGCCTATCACACACTAAAGTTCCAAGCAGGAGTATGAACGGAAATTAGTCATTTATAAATATGTGCCATATTCTGCAGTGGTGGCAAGCCACTGCCCCAAATCCCAGCTGCACTGAGGCTGCATTGATGAAAGAACAGAGAATTTCTGCATTTACTCACAGTGGAAGGAGGCATAGAGGTTATTTTCTGAGAGTTACGGATTCCCATCTTTTTGAAACGAAACCTCCTAACCCCGAGCCTAGTGTTGTGACATCCCATGTGCACCACACGGCAGCGGGCGCTCCTGTGCCTTAAGCAAACCGCAGCAATGCTGAATAATTGGGCACCAGTTCTGCCAGCGACTCTGCGGGTCCCGTGTGCGTGTGTGCACTCACAGGCACGCTGGCCTGCACATGTCATTGTCCCTCCTGAGCCAGGACTTGGCACTCACCGGCCTGTAATATACCCTTGTAATACCGTCTTGGCTGCATCCCAAAAGGAAGGATGGAGTGACACTGAGACCGTAATGGGATTGTGCAGTGGGGGAGAATGACCTGCCTTCTTGCAAGCAGAGTAAGCAGCGCCCACTTGGCGTGTGTGAAGGTGTGTAATGACACAGATCCCCGAGCCCCACCAGTCCGCCTCTCTGTACAGCATCATGAACTGGCTGGAATGAAATAAGCCTTTCCCTGAGGGACAGAATGCTCAAGACAACCAAGGGATGCACTTGGAAATCTTTTACTGGTATGTAATTCTTCTTTAGTTTGCTTTGCTCCCTCCAGTATGCCTTTCAGAGTTAACAGACATCAGTGACTTAAAGCTACAAATCTGCTTAGAGGAAGGGACGGAGGTTGGTGTAGACAGGAGGGGTTCTGAATGAACAGTTTAAATTGCAAATTGTTATAAATTGTTATATCCAATCCACCTCCCTTCAGAAAACTCAGAAAAAGAGCTAGTTTAACATAAAATGACGCTTGGCATCTAGGGCTCAGTGATGCAGAAATGACAAGGCCACTTTGGTTTAGCTGGAGAGGAAATGTGAGAGGTAGTGCCATGTGCAAATTAAACCCTTTGATCCTGACATCAATCTCTTAATTAGGAAGCTGTCAGAAGAGGCAGTTTTGTTAACACATGTCTGTCTGGACAGACCTATTGCTCTGAACAACAGCAGGATTAAATTCACCAGGGATTATCCAATTGTAATTTGCTGCATTTCTCAGTGTATTATTCATCAGCGTAGACCATGCTACAAATTACCCCTAATCACAAATGTGTCTGTGCCCTGCCCTGTGCCCTGCACGCTCCCTCACCAAACTCCATCTTCAGCAGTAAGCAGAGCTGCTCGCTCCTGGCAAGCTCCCATCTTTCCCTGGTCGCACAGCTCAGTGACTTCCCAAATCTCAGCTCCCCCTGTTCACTCACAGCCATGTCTCTAAGGAGCCTTTAGCAAGCCGCCTGCTCATCTCTCATTAGGTACATGAGCTTTACGAAGCACCTAGGCTGCTTCCGCTTGGTATATCAAGTCTCTACTCCTTCCGCTTATGTTTTCTGGCTCTTGAGTATGTCTAGACTTAACTGTGGAAAGCCACCTCCCTTCCAGTGCGTATTTCAGATGTACAATGAGTCGTGCTTTTCTTTCAGACTACCTTGAGTTCCCTGTGTCTCCATCTCATACAGTTTATATAGTGTGCTAGGACAGAAAGACCGTACTTCTCTCTGAAATAGCACCCCCACTGCGTCTTGGTCACAAGTGTTAAAAAGTTATTTATTTTTAGAATGAGATTCTCTACCCCAAAACACGGTCCATTTGGAATTTCAGCAAGTGTGTTTCATATGCTGAAGAAATACACATGGCACATACGCATGGCCCTGCAGTCTAATTACACAAAAAGCTTTGGTTTTAGATACCTGCCTTGGTGTATATGTAGGTGCGTACTTCGATTTATTTGCCAACATTTGGCTTTCATCTAATAAAATGAGTACTTGAAATTTTGTTAATCACATACAGCATATAGATTTCTTCTAAAAAATATTGCATCAGAAATAAAAGTCTGCTAAATAACTACTTTGAGGCAAAATCCCTGAGTAAGAATGATTTGCACAGTTAGAAACGTAAAGAAAGCTCTCCCCTCTGCCTTGTGGTCTCCTGCCTGTCTCTAAAAGTCTCCAAGCCCTGAAGGGCCTTTGCTGTATTTCTGCACCTGTATCTTCATTCCTGCTATAAAACCTACACAAAAACTGCAGGTAAGGAGGTTAGTATTAAAACACAAATACGTAATGCGGATAAACACACATAACTCCCAACTATTTATTGCTATGCTTGAATGCTTACCTCTGATTTGGATATGGAGCTACAGCAGGAGCCCCATGAATCTGTCTCCAACACGGAGGCTTTTTGTTGTCTTTCCCATCGGAGAGGGCAGCTACGTTGAGCCTAGGAAACAAGAAAATTGGAATTAAGCTCTCAGGTATACTAGCACATGTTCACAATTACTGCATGTTTTCAGTTGCGATATGAAGGTATCTGCCTCACTACAGGAATGCCACACTTCTGTTTCTTTCCCAGACATCACATCTAGTGCTGGAATTTAACAGGATAGGCAAGAAGGACACCGGATTACTGAGAGCACATGTGGAGCAACCAGAAAGAGGGAAGCTCTTGGCCATCCTGTCCTAATTTGGAAAGAGAGAAGTGGGCTGACGGGGAGGTAACGTGCACCTAGATGCTGGAACACGGGGACAGAGCATTTGTTGGGAGATAATGATAACAAGACCAGGAAGTTTTAAACAAATGGACTGGAAATCCCAGCCCCTTTATATGTGTGTGTGACTAGCAATTTCAGTTGTCACGCGTTTATTTTGCCTTCTGCTCTAGGTACTGTGAAACACAGCGCACACAGGACATAGACTGATGTGCGTTTTCTGACCCTGCAGGAAGAGCTGTGTGAAAGGGGAGAGACGAGGGATGAGGGCCAGATCTTCCTCTTTTCTAACAGGGTGACTCCAAGAGAACCCCTGGGAAATCAGGGGTGTTGGAGCAGCGTCAGACCAGATGCTAAAGGTTTTCTTCTGGGAGGATTCAAGCACAGGGGAGAGATTGAAGTTTAAGGTTCACCCAGGCAAGAATTTGCCTTCTTGCTTACTGGAACACCTGACTTGGAAATGACATATATGCTGAACTGGGAGCAAAGTCCTGTAATAAATAACCGTGCTTAGTCATTTCCTCCTTTGTGCAGCGGAGAACTGGCACTTGGTGAGGGATCCCTTAATGGCACCAGTACCAGTTTCAGCTTTCTTCTCCTTCTTACTCCAATGCTTATGAAAAAGAGGAAACTAAGCTGCAGAAGCCAGACAGTGAAAATTTCTCCTGGAGAGGTAATCTCCTATCCTGTGGGGTGCACTTTGTTTTACGGTGCTGCATTACTTTTGAAAGAAAAGCAACAGAGGGAGCCGGGCGTTGTGAGAAAGCGGCCATTCAAGCAGGCGGGGGGATGGACACTTAGAACTTAACTGGGAATAAGCATTTTAATCGTTGAAACTGTGTATCCTGGGGTTATACGGCATCTCCTCCCTACATGTCCACTCTTGGCTGCTGTCATAGACTGGATCCAGAGCTAACTTTACCTTAGATGTGATGCAGAATGGCTGTGTGTCGTGTTTGCATGTACCACTCCCTCTTTGTTCTGGGTGGACATTTCTGCTCTGTTGCAGTATTCTGGTTTCTGGCGCAGGTGAAAAAGCATCTGTCAGTTGTGAGTCACTGTGGCTGCCCATGGCCCATCTTTGGCCTATGTTTGCTAAGTACCAGGCTTCTGTACCACCTTGCATCCCTCATAGTAATAGCTCATTAATTCTTGAAGTTAATACGCAGATCCAGTTCCTGAGTCTTGAATAAGAACAAGGACTTCACCATAAGAATAACTGATTATGAAAGACAGAAGTTCCTTCTCAAGAGAGTGTAAAAAAACAACAGAAAAAAACCAAACAGCCAGAAAGAACACATTCATGTTGCATTGCTAAATTTTCGCAGACGTTGTGCTACAAAGTTGAGAATTGTCGTGGTTACAGATGAGCTCCGGAGGTTGCCCTAGCCTCTCAGGGAAAATCAATTCTTAATATCGTTAGCAGGTGTTGTGTTGGGGGCACAGGACTTGCTGTTTCACCATGTGCCAGCTTTTGTTATTAAGTGTGACACGGCACTTCTGTTCTTGTTACTGGGTCACCTGTGTGAAAATTACATTTAAAATTCCTGCTTTAAAATGCGTGTTAGCATTGAACTTCTACATCAGCAGTCTGTCATCTCTTGAAGTTTCTATTCATTTTTCACCTTGGGATCGCAATACACTTTGTAATTTTGATAATTAGTTATTTTCGGCATATCTTATGATGACTTTAAAGTGGTAAATCATTTTAGGTGTGCTTAGAAACCCTCTTCAATTCTTGCTACTGTATAGCCCTTTGTAGGGGCTATATAGGGCACAAAGATCTCCTAGTTTTTCAAGCACTTCCTAGTTTCCATTTTGCTCCCCTGATAGCCCTCCTTATGGTTAGGATGTTGGTGTAACCCACAACAGCAGCAGCATCTTGCACACAGGAATATAATTGCTCCTTCCATTTAGTCTGGAGAAAAGGTCGTTTATGCACCCATCGATTTTAAATAAGACCACGATTTATGGAAGCTATTTATAACTTCCCAAATAATGTGGATAAAAAAAAGTGGGCAGCTATAGGAAAGCAAGTGATAAAATGAGCCCTAATTCTCTTACTGCAACGTTTTCTTCTAACATTGAAGTTCATTAAAACAAGAGGGAGAAAACAGTGGTATCTCCAAACTTCACCTTGACCACCCCCCCACTGCTGCAGATCTTTGCTTTAGGTAGACGGTTTCATTGTTTCTACATTGGGTGTAGCTTATCATGATCTCTTTTGCTTGAATGAAATCTATAAACATAATTATTTTAAGGCGTTTTGCTGTTATTTTTACAAGGAAACATCTCCACCCCACTGTCTGTTCCGATCAAAGCCTGAGCCCTTTTCTGGCCTAATGTTCAGTTCTTCTTGGCGCTGCAGGTTACATCCAGTGATCTGAAACATAATGGTGATTTTCAGAAAGGTAAGTCCTGTTCTTTGCTGTGATTTACTGAGTAGCTTGAGGCCCAAAGAGGAGAAAACTACCTTAATGGTCCGTCTCAGAACTAAAGTAGCAATAACCCAGTATCAACAAGGTATAAAATAATATCAGTCTAGGCTAGAGGTGCAGAGATGTCGCCCAGCCTGGCTGTGCTCATGCCGAGCTGGTGACCTCTGTCACAAGGTGTGGCACTGAAACTACACGGATTACCTCTGGAGTTTTATTCAATGCAAATGAGAGCTGTTAGTCTGTAACATTCTTCACAACCTTGTGCGATGTTTATAGATGCTTTACACTATAGTTGTTGGGTTTTAAACGTAAGCCCATAAAGTATTTTGAGACGAAAAAGAAATAATTTTTCAGTAAAAAACTTGAAACTTTGACAGTATGTAACAAAAATTGTGTAAGACAAGACTCTTAGCTAGAAAGGTGGTTCCTCAGCAGGTGTAGGTATGAACTACCCATTGAAGATCTGACATACAGCTTTGTTCAATTTTCATTCCAGCCATGACAGTAAAGCTTTCTGTTTGAATCTGTATTAGTGCCTGGAGCAAGAGAAGGTATTCCTGTGGGCTCGGCGCGGGCGAGCAGAACCAGGACAGTAGTGCAGGCGACACCAAGATGGTCCTTGTTCCTCAGAAAGGGCAGCTGTAGCTCTCACCTTTCCTCCAGCAGCAGCAGTTCTTGCTTCCTTGCTCTGCAGAGAGGCAGGATGTTGCCATGCCTCTACAAATGTGAAGAGAGGAGCTGGGCTAAATAAAGAATGCCTTTTTTTTTTTTTCTGAAGAGAGATCATGGTTACACTCACATTTCTAAGTGATTTCAGCTACAGCAGAAAGAATAAATATCTAAAAACTCTTGCAACAGAGCCCTCTCCATTTCCAGGCATCCAGTCTGTACATCTGTTTGTTTGTTTTTCTTTTTCCTGGTAATGTCTATGTTTTCAAGCATCTCTTCTGAAAGAAAGGCTGCCAAGGCACTTTACCAGCATCCACTGTGTCCCCGCCAGTCTCTGGAAGATAGTGGAGCTGAGCGATTGCTGTCCTTGTAAAAGGCATTGCCTCATTTCCTCTTGTGAGACAGCTGGGCTTGATGACTTGTACAAAGTCATGTTCCAGGTCAGCTGTGGAGCTGGGAGTAGAGCTCAAAGGTCCTGATGCTACAACCATTAGACTGTACTGCCTGCGAGCAGTAAGAGCTTACCCAGTTAAATGCTGCTAAGGAAATCAAATCACTAAAAGATTAAAACAAAGAGATGATGCCTGTGAGCTACACAGCATAAAGTTTGTCCCTGTACTTGACAATAGCTTTTCTTCTCCCCAGGGTGATCATGTGTGGCTGGACACTCACCCAAACAGTGAATTCAATGTCCCTATCGGGGCAGTTGTGAAGGACTCTGACTCAGGACGGATCTTGCTGGAGGATGATGAAGGCAAGGTGGGCTACACTATAACGATCTATAAAAGATGAACATAAAATTTAGAAGTAAAAATAACAAAAGAATGGCCCTGTTGTGTCAGACCAAAGCTCCATCTAGCCAAATGGTCTGACTTTGATGATGGCTGGTAGCATACACTGAAAGAAAGAAGATAAAAATAAGGCAAGTATAGGGTGATACCCTAGCACACCCAGGTCCCAATACTGTGAAGATTTTGAGCTTCCTAAGCTAGAGGTACTATCTACCTAGTTAAGAAAAGGAAATGGACAGGCTCCAATCCCTAAATTTATGTGGGGCTTTAGGTGAAATCATGATCCCACCAAAGTCAGTTGGGCTGGGGTTTCATCCCTGCTTCATACCTGCTGTGGTTGTGATGACTTGACAGTACTGCGCTTTGAACAATGCTAAACTTGGTGATGTCCAGAACCCACTTGAATGGCATCATCCAGTGTTTTAAATCATCTGGCCCTGGGGAGTGGCAAACCAGTTAATTTCTGTAGTTCAGTCAACTGTTTGTTAGAATATGCTGGTTTAAGAGTTGATCATACCGCAGCTCGTTCCGGTCTAACACGGCTCTCCTTTGTTTTCCTCTGAGCAACAGCAGAACCCATTAAAACTGCCGCCTTGCCTTTTTCAGGAGCACTGGATCACGGCTCGGAACATGCACACGGTGCACCTTATGCACCCCTCCTCTGCCCAAGGGGTGGAAGACATGATCAGCCTCGGGGATCTCCATGAAGCAGGCATAGTGCACAACCTCCTCATCCGCCACCAGGAGCACAAAATCTATGTGAGTGCCAAGGCCACCAGGCATAGTACTTTCAGGAAGGACTTGTGCTACGTATCTAACAGAGTGACCCAAACAGCCTGCAAGCCTTTCTTACGCGGGGCTCTCTGCTTCCTTTACTGATTGAGGGTGCCAAGGAGACACACCACAGTTTTTCTCGTCTTTCATTCAAGTACTTTGGCTGTGAAGAAGAGACCTAATAGTCTCCCAGATCACTGAGATACGCATAGGTAGTGACCCTGCTTACTTTCTCCTAGAGTGACCATTTGGATTGTCCTCCAGTCCAAGTCAATGGTTACTTGATTTTGATGTAATAAAAGAGATGAAGAATAAATCTGGATATTTAGGACACCTGGTTTCATTTCTTGCCCATTACAGGTTTTATCTGTAGCTTTGAGCAACTTGACATTTTTAGTTTCTTTGTTCCTTAGTTCCCAGTTTGTAATATGATAATAATATTTAGGGTTTTGCATGCTTTGTCTCCCATGTTGTATACACTGCTACTTTCATAGGAGGGGAACAGTGTCTTACAACACAGATGTGGTGTTGTTTAGTGTAAACAAGGACTGATTTTATAGATGCTGCAGTTATAACTACCAAGATGTGCACATAGACCTGTTATATTAGACTCTAGCAGTCTGCAGATGTCTTATGTACAAGTTCTTGAACAATATTATTGCCTTGCATTTCTACAGCCTTCAACAGCCTCCTTCATTTCAATGGTGCTGTTGTTTATAAATGTTACTAAATGACTGTATGAATAACACAGCCATAACTTTGCCCATTAGCAAAGTTCAGCTACATCTGAAACAGAACACAAAGGCAGCTTAACAAAACAATGCAAAACAGCTTATGACAACACACAAAAATGCCATGTCAAATTGGGCTTATTTGTGCTTTAACTGGAGACAGTGAACTGAGCTGTGATTTTGCGAGGAGATTATAGCTAGCATTCTTCCTTTTGCAAAAACTTCCATGTCCTGGGGTATTTAATAGCAGTTTATAGTGAGGAACCAGGCGCTCAGCCTCACTTAAGTGCTGCTACGGATCTCACAGGCTTCTCTTCTGCCTCTGTTTGGATTTATACTGCAAGTGGCTTTGGTTGTATTCTTGTTTGCAGGTTTGCCGCTAGAGGTAATGCTCGTAACTGTTTTCCAGACTTACACAGGATCAATCTTGGTGGCAGTGAATCCATACCAGCTGCTGCCCCTGTACACAGTTGATCAGATCAGACTGTACTGTAACAAGAGGATTGGAGAGCTGCCACCTCACGTCTTCGCCATTGCAGACAACTGTTATTTCAATATGAAGAGGAATAAGAGAGACCAGTGCTGTGTGATCAGGTGACTGGACTCGGAGAGGACGAGTAGCAGAAACCAAGTCTGGCATGTTTTGGGGCACCTTTGTAGACATAGGAGATCTTCCAAACGGAAGGATACAGATAAGACTAGAGACAACAGGAAGGAAATAGTTTCTCCCCTGCTACTCCATTTTCGGTTGGGGCTGCACAAGGTAGAACGTAAGCAAGGGATTTCTGAAGTCCATTGCTTTCCCCCAGAATCTTTGAATGTGGTGATACGTTCTGCACATGGTCACTACATATAGAAACATAAAATACGAACCTGTGTGATGTGAGGCTATCTTTTACCTTGGGGACACAATACTTAACATTACATGTATTTTCTGATCATAGAGGTTTCCTGGAGAGAAACAAGCTCTGCCAACCTGAAGATGGAGCGAAGCTTTCTTCATTCTATAAACACATAACATGTATCCGTTTTCTCTAATCACCAGTGTGAAGAACCAGATAGCCACATTGCAATAATATCTGATTATAGCCGAGGCAACTCAGTTGATGCGCTAAGACTAGCATTGAAAATCTGGTAATGCATTAAAGAAGAAAAGCAAGTAGTCATTTAATTTGCACTGGTACAGAATGTCTTCCATGGATTTGCTTGTTTTTAATCACTGGGAGTACTTAATCCTCAGCCTAAGTCTAAAAAACAACCTAAATTTTAGCAGATAAGATGATGAAAGACTAAAATTCTCCAGCTTTCCATGAAAGACAGTCTGATCTGCGATTCACAGGGTAAATATGCGATTGGGGTTTTTTTAACTTGGTCTGCCATTTTGTCACCCTAGCCAAAAAAGAAGACAGGAAACCCGTAATGATCTTGTTTCTTTCTGCAGTGGAGAATCTGGAGCTGGGAAGACTGAAAGCACAAAGCTAATACTACAGTTTTTGGCAGCTGTCAGTGGCCAGCATTCCTGGATAGAGCAGCAAATCCTAGAGGCCAACCCCATTCTGGAAGGTGGGTTATTTAGCAAACATGCCTGATTTACCACCTTTATCTCAGGATTTTTATATCAGGATAAAAAATTCAGAAACAGAACTTTGAACCATTGTATTTGTGTAACTGCAAAAAACCCTGAAACACTGGTGATGCAGGGTAGAAGTTCTCTATACTTTTCTGCCCTGTCCCCACAGCAGCTCCCACGCTGTAGGAGAAGATGCCACTATAGTACGTAACCCGAAACTGCCGGGAGCACAAGAGTCCTTGGGAATGCAGAGCCCAAAGTAAAGACCCCCGATTTAGCATTTGCACTAGAGAGTGGCAAAGTGACTGGCCAAGCATGGCGGTATCTACAGGGGAGCTCCCCGAGACACCCATCTTCCTCTGTGGACGGATCAAGTGTGTTCCCACTAAGTCCTTCCAGAGGTGCTGAGACTTGCCCAGCTCTCCTGGCTGGCCAGATATAGGCTGCATTCGTATCATTTGAATATGTCTTTTAGGACCCAGCTATCTGGATGGACAGTATGGCTGCCTCTCTCTTCAGGAGGCAGTCTGAGACCAGACATTCTTCAGTGCTTATCAGCACTGTCATTTGGAACACGTGTCAAAAAACAGCAGCAAAATAGATGGGGATAAAAAAATAGACTTGGTGTTCATTAACTGCAATAATCCAGATACTATCTCTGTCCGTTGCCCTTCAGCTTTTGGAAATGCCAAGACAATTCGAAATGACAATTCAAGCCGCTTTGGGAAATACATCGATATCCACTTCAACCAAAATGGTGTGATAGAAGGAGCCCGGATAGAACAGTTTCTTCTGGAGAAGTCCCGGGTTTGCCGGCAGGTGAGGGCACTGGCCGATGTCCGTTCTGCCTGCTCCTGTGTTACAAGCCTACCTGACAAGGCTGTCCGTTGCCTATTTCTTTCTTTTAGGCTCCAGAGGAGAGGAACTATCACATCTTCTACTGCATGTTAATGGGGATGAATACAGAGCAGAAAAAGATGCTGAATCTGGGCACTGCTTCAGAGTACACTTATCTCACTATGGTAACAGTCTGCTTTCTTCTCCATTATCCCTCTGCCATTTTCTTCTCCTAGCAAGCAATTACAATCAATAGGAACCGCAGATGGGGAGTTACCAGATCCAAACAGTCCTTTTCTTAGAGCACCAGAAGCAGTAACACCAAAAGTGCTGTGAGCCTCAGTTTCAGAGATTTATTGTAATGTCCACCAGTGGCAGGCAGCTTGTGGCAATTCTAATCTTTCTATCAAAGTCAGACTTAAGAAACATAAGGGACACTTTAAAGCAGGTGGGAAATAGCCCCCACTTTCACATGTACTCAGGTTTCAGATCTCACGCCAGGGAGAATACTAATCCAGTATATATACTATAGGGGGAAATGAATAAGCAGAAACAGTGCCAAGAATCCTAGTCCTTGTATCTGATAATATTATGAAGCTGGCATTCAACCTAACCTCCAACAGCTAATGTTAATGTCCACGTCTGGGTCTACGTTGCCATAGTGGCAGGAGTGGCATGTTCACAGGTGAGATTTTTGAAAATAGCTAATTGGTTGGTTTAGGGCAAGAAAGGCATTGTGAAAATCCTGTTCTTTACCCTGTGCAGATTCCTCATGTTAAATATGTCAGCCGGTTTGATTTGGGCTGTTCTACAGCTGTGGAAAAATGGGGCTAAGTCTTGCCTCTGCTGAAGCTAATGGGAGCTGGGCATCTAGTTTCCGAGGAAATTAAATCAAGCCTATAAAGCTGTTTCTGAAGTCTCAAAAGCAGCATCATTAAAGCTGCTGGAGATTTTTTCAAATGTAATATTTTTAAAATAGCAGTGATCTTGCAGCAAGAGCTGATGAGTGCAATTCACACATTGGCCATTCCATAAAACGGTCTGAAGTTCCTTGGGTCAGCAGTAGGGCATATAATACAGAGCTAGGAGGATTAGATTAAAGGAGAACATATCCGTGGTTTGTTCAGGTCAGCTGTTGGCACAAGCTGGCATGTTTACATGCTGTAAACTGAAATGTTTAGAAATACGTCGCTTTTGTAATCATCCCACTATAATGCTGGTAATAGCAAGGATAAAAAAAGCATTTTCCTATCCCCATTAGGGCTGAAAATAGTTTCTATCAGGAGCAGCATCCTAGGATCTGCTGTGCAGGCTTTGCTGAAGGTTCTTCTGATGCTGCCTTGGATGCTTCCATCTGTCTCCCACTAGAACCTGATATTTTGAGATTTGCCTTCTAGTACTGAGCCAATCCTACTTGCTTTGATTTGGGATTAGGGCTTTTAATTGTCCATTGACAAGGCAGAGAGAGAAGACCAAGGTAACAGGCATGGCCTTGTAAGTGTAGGTAGCCTTGTGAAAGTTTCCTGTCCTTCTATGCTCCAGAGCAGCCTTCCCCTCAGCTTTTCCTTTTGGCTTCCCCACTATTGAGTCTAGCCCTGGAGAAATGCATTATTTAACCTTCTGCTAATGGGTTCTTTTTGAGAGTAGAGGTTAGGGAAGAAACAGCCATGGGAAGAGCACATAGAATGTCTAAATAGGTTTTTACTTTGTGTCTTGTGGCAAGTGGCTCACAGGGCGTCTAGATTGTGTACAAGGATTTTTCAGCCTGCAGGTCCTTTCTTCCTTGTATGGGTACCAGGAGAATTTTCCTTACCTGTGGGTGTGGTGTCTTGCAGGGTAACTGCATGTCCTGCGACAGCCGGAATGACGCGAAGGATTATGCCCACATCCGCTCGGCGATGAAGATCCTCATGTTCTCAGATTCTGAGCACTGGGACATCAGCAAGCTGCTGGCTGTGATCCTGCACCTGGGGAATGTAGAGTTCAAAGGTAAACTCAGCATTGTCTGTGCTTGGCCTTTTTTCAGACTCCATGGTAAAGGCCTGAAGGTGCTGCCGCTTCCATCCATACAGACTAGGTTGTGCTTCTGTGGGCGGACGGGGTTGGAAGGGCAGGCAGATAAGCACCATGAAATTCTGATTCGTGGCTCCACTGCCTAGTGTTTTAAAAAACATCGTCTTATTATTATTTTGTCATGCCGTCAGGTTTCCATGGTTATAAATAAGCCGTTATTACACAAACTGAGAGAAGAGATAATATAATGCCATGTTACAGTTGCTGATTGTTGTGCTATGAAGGCCAGAGGACACAGGAGCAGCTGCGTGATGCTTGCTCTGGAGATGACAGCAGTCATTTTTCTGTCTGGGTTTGGTGCACACTCACCTGCATAAGCGCATTTGTGGTACGGCACAGGCACAGTCTGAGACACTCACCAGCAGGATGCCAGAAGCTCTCACATTTTAGAAAAGGACTGCCTCTCCCTTTGTGATACAGAGGGCCCAATACAGTGATGCCAGCTGGCTCCTTTGGAGGAATGCTGGCTGCTAAAATGAGGGATTTCCCTCATTCCCTTTCATTGTCTAAATTTCCCACAAGCCAGATGCACAGAAAAAAATATTTTCAGAAACACGTTTTCTGAAGTCAGATACCACTTCCCCAGATCCCCGATAGCTACTAGTTAAAATTAATAACCTTGTCAGTTTTGCTGCTATTTTCAGTGTGGTGTTCTGGAGTTGGGAGTGCCCCGTACATGCCAGGATCCCTGGGTGAAATCAGGACTCTCCTTAGTAAAATCATCAAACCTGGGAGTTTCAAATTTTACTACCTTGCCACATCCCCAGAGCCACAGGCTTACAGAAATATGAAATAACAGCACAGCCCTGCACTGTAGCAGAAATTATTAACCCTGAGAATGACTGTTTCCTCATTGTAGCGGCTGTGTACGACAACTTGGACTGCTCTGATGTGATGGACTCACCACACTTTTCAATTGCAACCAAATTGCTTGAGGTAATGGACTCTCATCTTCTGCTAGTTCTCTCCTTGCTCCCTGAGCACTCCGACAAAGCATGCCTCTGTGGAGTGTTTATGTATGGAGGCACGTGTGACGGGCATGTCCCCTTCTTCCTGCTGGCACTCAGGGGTGCTTTTGCAGAAGTGTCTCTGAGCTAGGAGATCTTTAACTGGGACAGCAGGCCTCCAGTGAATGCTGCTGGACGGGCAATTTGTCACAGCCCTCTTCCTGAGACAGACTTTGCCGGATCTCCTTTATCCACCTGGAATGACCAGGTTGCTATGACTGTTCCTCCAGGTGGACTCCAGTGAACTCCAGAGCAGCCTCACAAACCTCTCCATCATTGTCCGAGGAGAAAGTGTGTCCAGGCCTCTGAACATAGTTCAAGCTGCAGATGGGAGGGATGCCTTTGTGAAGGTACTGGTGCTTACGTCTTCTCTGCTTAAGGACTGGGGATGCTTTCAAAGCTGTCTGTCTTACTGATTGAGGAGCCTTATGTGGCAAACGTTCACCCAGAGGGCTCCTGTCCCTCATGGTTTTCAGGCATAGTTTGAGAGCATTTGCAGCAGCACGATAGCAAGAAGTAAGCTATGTCCAAAGACTGTAATGATGGGGTCTAATTCCTCTTTAATTTTTTTTTCTCAGGGTATATATGGCCGGATTTTCCTGTGGATAGTGAACAAGATCAATTCAGCCATTTTCAACCCAACTTCTCAGAAGCCTAAAGACAGACGTCAGTCCATTGGGCTGTTGGACATTTTTGGGTTTGAAAACTTCAGCAACAACAGGTAGGAGGCTCTAGATTAATTTCCACTGGGAAGCTGAAAGGCAGCTGATGTAAAGGCAAAGAATGAAAAAACAGACAGACACGTGCTCTTTCATTATCGTCCTGCTTCTCCGAAAAGCAGTGAAATTTCCATCACTGAAGCTATGAAGCTGCTATGAGCAGGCAGCCACTTTGTAAGGATGTAGTATGTCCCATGTCTCTGTACCAAACTTTCTTGTTCCATAGCATTTTTACAACATCCCTTGGGATACATTTCACATATAGTACAAAGGAGGCTGTGTTGTGTTTCCCATTTCAGCTCATGCTTCCATCTTGCTCAGTGTTTTCCCATCCCTTTTTTGGGGCCGCTTCGTTTCTCTCCTCTTAAGGACAGGTCAGCACATGACCTGGTCAGTATACCATTGTCCCACTGCCACCTCTTCTACTGGTGGTTTCAGTCCCAAAGCACCATTTCTATTTGCCCTTCTCTACGGGGGCAGCAGTTCTCTCAGTTGTATGGTACCATATCATCAGTACTCCACAAACCATCATCACATATTCTGCAGTCTTTTCCAATCCATTTCAGCTGATGATTCTTGCTTGCTTTCAACAAGATAATATTCCTCACTGACTTTTGGAACTTGGTCTAAGATCTGTTCAGCCCATATTCTACCTTTTGTGTTCTCTCCTATTATTTTATGCTATTCCCAAAGGCTGCAATCCACATGGGGCCTCGCTGGGGTGAGCACTCCACAGGCACACACAGTGTGCCGCAGCAATTATCAGGTAGTGAAATTCAGGTGCAGCATTAAGCAGTAACTAACAGAAGAAGTGCTAGTGCCAGTGCAAGTAAAAACACGTCACACGCTCATACAGTCAAGCTATTTTCACAGTTATATGTTTAGAGTTTCTTGAAAGACATGCAACATCTTTCCTTGCTTACTCCGCAACACTCAATCGCCAGTTGGCTCATTTCTGCTTATCTTTATCATAGCAGAAGATTAACCCCTTATATTGCTAAGACTGGCAACGTGCAGTAGTGGTGATCATTAACACCGTGGCATATAGCAGCAGTGTATCTAGAAGTGTATTTAATACAGACAACAAACAAATCTGTTAGAGCAGTGCAGCACTGGCCAAGGATGACCATGGGTTCCCATCTTGTTTCCCCCTAGCTTTGAGCAGCTCTGCATTAACATTGCCAATGAGCACCTTCAGCAGTTCTTCGTGCACCATGTCTTCAAGATGGAGCAGGAGGAATACCTTGCAGAGCACATTGCCTGGAATAACATTGGCTTCACTGATAACCGCCAGGCTCTGGAAGTCATCGCACTCAAGCCTATGAATATCATCTCCCTCATTGATGAAGAGAGCAAGTTCCCAAAGGTAAATTTCTGGTTTCACCTGTAACGCCTGGCTTTGCACGCAGCTCACAGGTAACGCTTGGCTTTACACACAGAAAAGTGCAAAGGTGACTTTCAGATACATTATGAGGGGCAATGTCTTCTCACCACAGATGTTCCTTTTAAATCAGCTCACTATGGAACAGCTTCACTCACTGCTGGAGTGTGCTCTTCCTGGTACCTCGCAGTTGAAACTCTTACAGCTGTTCCACACAGAGAAGGAAGGGGTCTAGATCATCTTACAAGGGCTTCTTAGGAAATCTTTGAATTCACCTATTGTGTATTGTTCTGCTGTTGGTCTGGGCTGCAGCTTGCTCTTTCGTCTCCTGGATGACAGACCTAGTTGAGCAATGTCACCGTCGTGAGGAATTGTTATTCTGCAAAGGCCAGGCATCTCAAACAGAAGAGCAGAGATGAAAGTAGCATCTGATCTCAGACATCCCTGCAGAGCATTTTCATAGTCTCCAGAGCACGGTGAGGCTAAGGAGGAGTGCTGGTACAGGAATCGGATGGCAATGTGGGCTTGTCCAGAAAAGCAAGCCCCTGCCTCAGCTCATTTGTAGTCCTCAGGTAACAATTTGAGAGGATCATGTACAGGCAGACAACTTTCCCCTTTCTTCCCTAAGAAGAGGGTGGTCCCCACTGTATGTCCTGCATTTAGGACAAGAAAGCATCTCCTCTGTGATTCCTGGAGTTCATGATATCTCAGGTAACGCAGCACTCACTACCCCTAGCACAGGCCAGTGAGCAGAGCTAGCCTCACATGCACCACAAGGGAATGAGACTGTGATGAAGAGAAGCACCCAGCTGCCTGCCTGCCTGTGGAAGTCACGATCTGGGCATGCTGACTGGTATCCGCTCAGGGCAGCCTTCTTCCAGGGATCTCTGAGTCTTTCACCAGCTGGGGAGTGGAAGAACTGTGCCTGCCTGAGAGAAGGAACATGCACCCTTCAGAGCATGGCTGCGTAGGATGGCAAGGGAGGGTTGGCGAGGGGCTCTGCTTGAGAGGTCCAAAGATTTGGGAAATTCTCAGTACGCCTGGTGATGTTAGTAATGTTACGGGAGCTTGTGTGCAGCCCTAAAACACCAGGCCTTACGCTCTGATGGTGTGTTCTGTTCTGATCCTTGACAGAAGGGTCTGTGTAAAAGGGAAGATGCTTTTGGCACTACTTTCCTCCAGATCTACTACACAAATAAGGAGCAGAATTTAAGATTTTTTTATCTCTGAGCAGCACTTTTATTTGTTCACTAAGCATAGGCCAGTGCTGGGGGGAATCTGCTTAACTGTCCTTTTTTGTCTGTATTTGTTTCTAGGGCACAGAAGCCACCATGCTTGTTAAAATCAATTCCCTCCATGGCAAAAGTAAAGTCTACATCCCACCTAAGAGTGTTCATGACACCAAGTTTGGCATCAACCACTTTGCTGGTGTTGTCTTTTATGAATCAAAAGGTGAGCCTACCTCAGATGGATATGGAGAGCAGAGAAAAGGGCATGACCTGCCCCAGATGTGTGGCACTCCAGGGTAGTGTTGATCTGAAGTCAGATCAGGAGGTCAGGAGGATTACTTTAAACTAATTTGCAAGTTACTGTAAATGAAGTGGATTTTAGCTAGACAGAATGGCACTAGAGCCACCAGGCTGCGGAGATGACAGGCTGATTTTTTTTCCATCATGTAGATTTCCTGGAGAAAAATCGGGACACACTGAGTGCTAACGTAACGCAAGTGGTTCATTCTTCCAAAAACAAATTCCTGAGAGAGATTTTCCAGGTGGGAACAACCACACCTAGTCTGGGACGTGGGACCATCCGGCACCTTGGAGCTGACCATGCCTACAAGGTTGGCTTACTGGCACCAGGTTGCAGAAACAACTCATTTCTCCTCCCTTCCATAAGGCTCTGGCTGTTCTTGACCTCCACTTTCTTTTGCACTGTCTCTGCAAACCCCCATCCCTTTCATTCAACTCATTTCTGCAAAGGAGTCTGCAGGAAAGGCCTGGTGATCATGCTGTAACCAAGTGTAATGTCAGTCCTGTCTCCCAGCCGTCCGTGCAGCCATGCCTGCACATGTCGTGCTACCTCCCTACGTGTTGTCATCAACTGGATGGGTTTCCTTTGTGTCTGCCTGGGCACCCGTATTGCATCCACCTGGATGGGTGTAAATTAGTAGAAGGAAACTGTAGTTCAAAAGGTTCATTGGAATGGAACAAGGCACCAGCCAGAGGCCGCCTCTGCAAAGCCGGTACCTGTCCAAAGCCATCAGCTAAACTGCTGTCATACTGCACACCTAGCCAGTCTGCTGGGACCTTAACACCAAGGCGTCTGACTGGGCAACTGGCAGGAGGGTCCTGGCCTTTTCCTTCTTGCAGAGGGCTGACAGGCTAGCACAAAGGAGCAAATAGCTGTGCTGTCGCAGAAAATACTGTCTCCTGCTCCCAGTGACACCTATAGACACAGTCTCGCTGCCCTACGTACTGCTGCAACTTTAGCTCTCCCTCCTGGCCCAGACGCATTGTGACAAAGTCCATGATGGCTAATTATCACAAAATCATCTGTGCCTAGTGGTGTAGGGAGCCTTGCCCTGTGACTAGTGAAAATGAGACTGTAAAGCGTGGTGGACTGGAAACAGCGTGGGGCAAAGTTCAGGTTCTCAGCCCTGCTGCAGCTTTCACATACCCTGATTTCTGAGCATTTAACTATGCAGTGTCATCATCGCGTGAAGGTACTTTTGCTTTTAATGTTTAGATCTTTGAGTTTTCCTGTCAAGGTACAGAACAGTCAGCTTGCTGTCTTACCTGTTATCTGTCTGTTCTCTGGCAGCGTTTTCTGATCCTGTCCTTTCTTCCTCAGTCTTTATCCCAATGTGGCTTTCTGCTGTCCAGAACATCTGGCCACGGACAGGTAAACATCCTGGGGGAGGAGAATGTCAGAAGTGGCACAAGCAGCAACAGAGAACTGGCTTAGCATCTCTTAAATGCTATGAATACCTTCAGATGGAATATCAGGTCTATCTACATTGCTCTAATGCTCTAATGGTTTTTGTCTCTATAAATAAGGTTGTGTTATTGAAAAAAACCCCTTCCCTTACATTTAGAAAGAACAGCAGCATGTCAAGAAAGGAGACAGTAAAAGTGGGCTACTGCCCATTTCAAAATGCGCAGAAGTTAGCTGAAATACCCCTATTAATTTCAAATAGGTTGGGCCACCATTGGGAACCCTAAAAAGCAGGCTACAGAAAAGAATAGTGAATGGAGTGCCAGAAGAAACTCTGCTGTCCTGAGGTCTCCGAGTTGCTCTCCTGACTCACCAGGGGAGAAAAGTCACCACCATCTCAACAACAAATTCAGCTTTAGCAATGTTGTATGAGTAAGACCATGAGGGCATGGGCTTTAGACTTGTGGATTTACTGGTAGAGCAGAAAGGCCTCTAAAACCTGGGGGTGCAAATTGCTTTTAACTCTTACACAGCTTAAACATGTATATGCTGTTATCATAACTATTCCAAACAGATGGTTGCTAGCCCTAAGATGCATCAGAGCTGCTATTCCCAGGAACTGTTTTCCAAAGGCATGAGTGTGTGGTCGCCAGAGGGCAGCATTGCCCCGTAGCTAAAGCAGAAGGTGGCAACTTCAGTGCTAGAAAGGGCACTTTAAACATAAGAACCAGCAGAATGAGGTCCTGTGAAGACCACGGAAGTGAGGGGAGCCACTGGATTTTAATTATTTACTTGGGGAAAAAAAAATAGAAAACCCACAACCCACCAAACCCCCCTAAACAAACAAACGAGCTGTATTGTGCTGCAATGATTAGCTCCACGCCTGTATGTAAAAGGCCACTGGGGTCCTTTTGTTGCTTGGAATCTGCACTGTTGTCACCCTAATTTAATGCGCTCTTAAAACATACTAGGAGGTAGAAGCTTAGGCCTATTGTGATGATCTGTGTGAAAAAAGGCATAGGTGGAACAGAGAAGCTGGGGATGTCAGGAGCTAACTGCAGCCAAGTCCGATCCCTCTGGCGTTACACTATTGCAACCAGGAGCAAATTTCAACCCAGGAGCAGTGAGACATAAAACATTTTATATGCAGCCATAAATAGAGTAGCTCTTACCTTATCCCCAGGAGAAGTTTGCCTTTTCACTGCTTACTCTAGTATTAACAAGCAAGTCATCCTAATCACTAAGGAATGAGCTGTTCGGGATCTTTAGAATTCCTAGTTAGCTATGAGATGGCAGCAAAATGTCTAGCCTGGAGGTTATTGTTGCTTTGGGAGTAGCTGTTTCTCACCAAGCTTTCAGGCACACACCCACGAATAATAGCTTGGCACCCAGGCCCTACACTAAACACAGCCTTGCTGAGAAGAGACAGGCCTGCGTGGGCTCCTGGGGGTGGAATTTGTTCTATCACAGCCACCCCCACTGCTAGAACTTAGTGCCCGAGTAGGTGAAAGAGCTTAGTAGGGTTTCTTCACAAGAATAACCCCAAATTAATAAAATACAGATGGCAGACTTCGCTCCCACGTAGGTAAATAACTTTTTCTGGCAGTTGTGTGATACTGTTATATGGTACAAAAATACAAAGATTTATTAATTGTCCCTCTGACGGTGAATGATGTAGCAGTCAGCATGTGCTTACGCTTCCCAGGGCTTGGATACCACCAAACGGCAGTCTACTCTGGGAGGACAGTTCAAGCAATCCCTGGAAAAACTAATGAAAATCCTTGAGCAGTGCCAGCCATACTTCATCCGCTGCATCAAACCAAATGACTACAAGAAACCACTGGTAATGCTTTAACAATATGAGGTCTTGTCTTCAGTAAACTTTCTAATGAGAAAAAGCTGTCAGTTGCTGTGCAGTGTTTTATATCTGTACTTCAGCCAAGACGAGCTGGAGTACATGCTATTACTAGAATAAAAAGGGTGGTAGGATATAGCATTGTTAATTTACAAAACCATTTCTAAAAGCATCATAGAGTAATAGGTAGCAAAAAAGCACATAGGTGTATTCCCGAGAGGAGTTGTAAAAGCCTTTCCTGTAACAATAAAGACAAAACTGGAGAGCTTCTGGCCCCTCAACAAGGGGACAAACAAAAAACATTAGGAACCAACAATGATCATACTATGCAATAGCCTGAGAGAGAATAAGGGAGCTGTTGGTGTTTGAGAGGGATGATGTGGCTTAATTTGACACGACAGGAGAAAAGGAGCGAGTTTGGCATTAAGACGCTCAGGAGATTACGACCCAGTCCTACGTGAGATATGGTGTTTGTCAAGTGATTTAATAATTTTTAAAGTACTGCATGTGGCTTAGTGAGCCTATTTTTAATCTGCACTCATGCTATGTTTTGCATGGCCATGCCCAAAGGGCCTAAATTGCTACTGCAGTTATTCACAGCTCCAAAATGATATAAAATTGCAGTTCTAGAATTGAAAATGCTTGCTAAAGCCAGACTGAAGTTAATGGACTGTTTCCACTGCCGATAAGCACAAATTTGAAGAGCCTTTGGGGTGACTTGTTTATGCCTGTAATGAATTAATTTAGGGCACTAACAAAATAAGAACTGCAATTAAAAAAAGCATACTAGGCCATTTTGCAGGCATTCTGAGGTTGGAGGTTAATAGATATGTTCTGAGGAATGCTGCCTGTGTAGCTTCTTTCAGTGCTAAGTCTCCTCCTTGTCTGCTTTCCCTTTCAGTTGTTCGACCGGGAGCTGTGTATCAAACAGCTGCGATATTCAGGGATGATGGAGACCATTCAGATCAGGAAAGCCGGCTACCCAATTCGCTACAGATTTGAGGAGTTCTTTGAGAGATACAGAGTTCTCCTGCCATGGTCTCTTCGAGGACAGGTGTGTTAGCACAAACTCAGCTTAAGACTAATATAACTACTTCTTATGAGGCTTTAGTCTTTCCCACAGTAGAAGGTTCTTGGATTACTGCTGGCACAGTTGAGAGAGCTGTCATCAGAGTAACTGTAACTAATACTTACGTACTCACTTGGACCCCGGCTGAAACGGTAGAGGTGCTTTTAGGTCCAGCTATCCTTGAGCTGCTCCACACAGACATCCCAGGCAGGGTGGCATCCCCATTGCCCTCGGATGTTTCTTTTCTGTAATCACACACTTCTGAGGTCTCTAACATCCTCCTCGCACTTGAACTCCGGAATGTTTGGCCACGCAGTCATGTTCCTCCTTTTCTTGACCATTTGAACTGAACCACTTTCATTCACTATACTGTCAGCCCAGGGGTCTGTAAGACCTCATCTGCCTCTGTTCTTTGCCCTTTGAAATGCAGGGCAATAGAACCTCACATAGTACAGCTGCTGTGTTTCACAACCAAGCCCTAACACGATGCTGCTTTTGCACATCAGCTGAAGAACGATGCTCGACAGAGCTGTATCAGCATCTCCGAAGCAGTGCTGGGCAAGGATGACAGCTGGCAAGTTGGAAAGACCAAGATTTTCCTTAAAGTAAGTAGAAAGTGCAGTTTGTTGTCTCTTCTCCTAAAAAACTGGGTGCTTCACAGTATAGCTTGACCTGCTTCTGCAAGAGTGATAACCCACAAGAACTGGGTTCTCTTACAAACTCTCTCTTGAATCTGAGGCTGGATCTTTGGTTCCTGAAGGCCAAGTAATTTAATGGACACAGCTTGGTGTAGGAGGGGCTGATCCTCTTCCTGTGCTCCAGTATTGCAGCTAAAACAACACCGTGCAATGTATTTGTTTCTGCTCACGCCTTGACCATAAAAAACCCCTGGATACCAGCACACTGTTGCAGGGACCTCCTTGTCTGTAGCATTCCCTCAGGTAAAAACAGTCTTACTGCAGGCAGACTCTCTGCTCGTTTACGGCTACAGCCAGACACGGTGTGGTCACGTGGTGCGCACTCTTCCTACTGCAGTTCCACAAATGCATTTTAATCCCACTACATCATGCTGATTTTGGGCCTCTGACAGACCATGCGTCCAGTTTTCAGAACCTGTGAGGGTGTCTGCTTACCTGGCATATCCACACTTTCTTTTAACAGGACCATCATGATACAGTATTGGAGCTGCAACGCCAGACTATACTCACAGATAAGGTTCTTCTTATCCAGAAGGTGATGAGAGGATTGAAGGACAGGTCAGTGGTCTTAACAGAACAGAATTTCCTTTGGTTTGAAGCAGTAATCTTTGTGGTGCAGTTTAACACACTCTGTGAAGCATTTTTTGAGAATGAAATGTATCAGTCCATACCTTCCACTATGCCTAATTGCAGCACTTGTCATGTAACAGTGCACAGTGCAGCCATGCAGATTTTGCACAAAGATTTGTTCTGGCTCAGTTTCTTTATTTTCATGATGCTTTTCAAAATGCAGGACTGTGGTACATGTAGCTTGTATGAAGATGAAGGGCTGGACTTAATATTTCTAGTAAACAGCAGGTATCTGGAAAGCGGGAAATCCCCATGGAATTTGTGTCCTCCTCGGAGCTACAAGGACTCTCTTATTTAGGATGCTTCTCTGATACAAGACATAGAAGAGAATCCGATAGAAACTAACTAGTCCTTCTCTTTGCCAGAAATACACAGTTCTTGCATTTTGTCTGGTTTAGTTTGAAATATCTTCAGAAGTGAAATTTAGTCACTGTCAAGTAAATGTTCATCTTCATTAAATGCTTTCCATCACGATTTGTACTTATTAATCTTGTATCCCCCAACCAGACCCATGATATAGGACTGAATGCTGGTTTGGTTTAGAAACATTCCTGACAGTAGAGACGCAAGAACTATAAAACATGACACAAATGCCAAAAAACTTCCCCCTTTTTTTCAGACTCTTGTCTGCTACCTAACAGAGTTTCACCTCTCCCTAAAAGCTTTACCTCACTTTTATTTTTAAAGCGTCGGAGCTATGTGCCACTTCTGACAGCCACAGTGTGACAGCTTTTACCACGGGAAGTTCATCCTGCTTTGATGGGCTCCTAGTCCTGGCAGTTAGGATGCTGGGGAGCAAGTGGTCCTCAGATGGAGGAGTAAACTTATCCAGGCTTGATGCAAGGGGTTTTTCAGTTCTACAGAGCTCTCCTACCACAGCAATGTATTTGGTCTGCAGTTGGTACGAGTATTTTTGCAGCATTAAGGGCAAAGTCAGCTCGGATGTATCAAGGTGGATTAGTAACACTCCTATCTCATCCTTTCTACTAGAAAATGGGAAAATAGGAAAACACTTTGTGAGCTCAACTGATTCAGTGCTGCTTCACTTACAGAATGAACTGAGCCTAGGTGAAATCTCCTAAGGCCTTTATTGACAGAAAAGGTCAGGCAAAACAGCCTATTCTGGCCTTTCCATCAGCATGGAGAACATGCTTCGAGTGGGGATAATTTTGAAGCATGTGGTGCAAAAGTATCTGACCAGGCTAATCTTTCTGCTGCAACATAATACCTTTCTTGGGCTACTCAGAAGCAGGAAGAACAGCCCTCACTGAGCTTCCAACTTGCTCTGGCAAGATGTCTACTACTAATTGAGCTAGTTAGTTTAACAATAGCTTTCCTGGCTCTAGTGTTCCTAGACAGCAGATAAGGCTAAGATCAGACCGCAGACATCCCATAAAAGGAAAAAAACCGCTACCTTATTCTTTACTATTATCATAAGAAGCAGCAGAAATGACCTACTCTTTGTCACCTCACCTGTCTGCTTAGGAAGCAGTTTCTGAAACAGAGGAAGTCTGCAGTGGCCATTCAGTCAGCCTGGCGAGGCTACTGCTGCCGGAAGGATTTCAGAATGGTAAGATGCAGTTGTATATAAATACGTATGTATACTTTTACATATATACACATATACATATATTTCTGTGTGTGTTTATGTACTATGCCCTGCCAGACTGAGTGGAGTATTAGGAATGAAGATATTCACAACTGAAGGAAGGAGATGCAAGATGGCAGGGTGTAAAGAAGGGTGTAAAGTCCAAGGAGGGCTCTGGAACCTCTCTGGGCTTGCTGAACCTGTGACATTTCTGCTTTCTGGTGAAATAGTAACCCAACTAACCCCTGGCAGGCCTGGTTCCAGCGACCTGACATACGAGTGATCCCACACTTCTTCTAGTCAGGAGTCCAAGGCTAGCATTTGTGCATCACCACCATGCTATGAGCAAAGCGTCTTCTACAACTGTTACAGGAAAGCTAGGGATCTGTAAAAAATTACCAGAAAAGTCATTATATCAGTCTTGCACTGTTACAAATATGGGATGATCCTATATATATGGTGGGTTTTCTGGGTGAGGAAAGCTACACTATATTGGGGGCACTCACATATTGTGTATTCGTGTGGCAGGAATTATTATTAATATATCCTATACATCCCATTTGCAAGGGGCAGGAAGAGAAACTGCCAGTTTCGGTCAGAAACATTTTCTATTCTGCATCAGTGATGCAATTCCTGTCTGAAGAGCAGGCTGTTGTCCTGCACTCTGCCCCATCCTCCGCTGCTGCTGCTGCTTCTTTTGGGATTGTCATATCCATCTCTCCAAGGACATCCCTTTTTTTTTGTTTTTTTTTCAGTCCCTTGGCTTCATTTCTGCTCTCTTCCTTCCCTTGCCATAATCCCAGGCTGTCATTGTCACTCCCTGGAGCCACTCCCTGGAGCAGGTCCCCAAAAGAACTCTATCTAATACAGTTTTAAAAGCCTCTTAGTGGCAGAAATAAAGCATAAAGGGCAGTAGCACTTTAGCCCCTTCCAGTGTCTTTATCCACTTACTGAATTTTGTTATCTTCTACTCATCCCAACTTACTCCCAGTCTCAATGGTTTTGAACCATAATCACTTTTTTTTTCTCCACCTCGTACAGGCTGTGCTGGGTTTTGGGCGCCTGCAGGCCCTCTACCGGAGCCGGCAGCTTGCTAAACAGTATGCAGCAACCCGGGCTCATATCATCAGACTTCAAGCCATGTGCCGTGGTTATCTGATGCGTCAAAAGATGGCAGAGCAGAAGAAAGCTGTATGTGTTATACAGGCATATGCAAGGGGCATGTTTGCTCGCCGAACCTACCAGAGGATGAAGAAGGAGGTATGCTCACAGATACTTTGTGAACATGTTGTGTCTATGAAGGGCTGATAGAGATTTAATGACCAGCTAAGTGTTGCCATAGCATGGCACTGGGCGTGGATATTTATTTTGGGATATTTAATTTTGAGCTCTTGTCAAGTATGAAAGCAGAGTTTTAAGCAGATGATCTTGTTTATGTTTGCCTTCTGTGTTCATTATCATGGATCAAAACTTCACTGGCAGAGCTGAAATGTTTTTGACAGAAGGGAGGAAAAAAGATAAGATGTGCATGTGTATCAGTCACCCCTGCAAGGGAAGGTCAATTTCTACAGCAAGGCCTGATAATGTCACTTAGGGATCCATTCAAAAGGGAATCCTAATGCAGTGTGTCTTCGTACGGGCTGCCAGAGAAAAGCCTGTACTTACTACCTTGGCGGTCCAGAGCACATGGGAGGCCTTTCTATGATTTCCTTTCTGTATTAACGCTGTACAAACAGGACGAAGCCAGTCTGCAGATTTCTGCCTGTGGCCTGTTCCCTACAATGACAGATCTAGGACTAAGTCCTTGTTGGGATAAAGTCCTGGTGTGAACAGCTTTGTTAACGGCAGAAGGGGGCTGGCTCAGCAGTTGTGGAAACAGTCACAGAATGGTCCTGTTGTCCACAGAACAAGCACAAGCTGGAAGCCAGGAATATCCGCTTGGAAGAAGAGAAACGTCTCATCCTAGTCCTTGGACCAGCGAAAGCAAGGGAAGAGGCTATGAGATTAGAAAAGGTAGGTATGTTGGCAGAGGAACACCGAATGCTATGTTCCTTGGCTAACAAGATGACTTGCCCAGCTCAGTCCTGTGGACTTGCTGAAAGATCTGAGCACTGATGTGCTAGGTCTGTGTGACTGCTCAGCACAAGCAACATTTGACTTCACATTCCAACACTGCACTAGCAGAGCTGGACCTCACTGTCGTAACACCTTTGTAATGGCGTTTCATCCTCGCACCCGTTCATTCTAGCAGAATGATGTTCCAGTCATGCCTAACCAGCTTCTATGTTTAAAGGAACACCTGGCCACTCTGGAGAGAGAGGAGGCGGAAGCAAGACAAAGAAGGAACGCTCTTGCCAATAAACCAACAAATCATGATGTTATCAGCGACCAAGAAATGGTGGACAAAATTTTTGGGTTTTTACCTTCTATGATCGGAGGCCAAGAAGGACAGGCTCCTCTGGGTTTTGAGGTACAGAGCTGCAGACTGGTAATGGGTCATGGTCATCCCTCGTGTAAGTCCATTGACTCTGTTGGAATTCCATCAGTGGTCAATTCTGTTTAATGAACTTCTGTACAGTGAAAGTCTCATCCAAATCAGTCACCAGAAAATCTCTTTGGGATCTGCTTTCAGAGGTCAGTTACCAAAAGATTTTGGTCACATGCAGTTTGGGGACTATGTGTCTTCAAAAGCTACTGCACATTTGTTTCCTTGGCCCAGCAGACCCTCACCAAATAATGCTGTTTTCTGCATTTTGGCACATGTTCTGCTGACAGTGTTCGCAGTAATTTTCCAGCTGAAACAAGCTGGAAGTTCATGACCCACGTTATCCCGTGTTCTTAAAAGCAAAATTTGAGATATACTGGCCCTGACAGCTGTGGAGGATGGAATCGTGTAGGGAGTGGTAGGCAGAGTAGAATGGTCTGGGTTAGTGCAGGATGTGGGCAATGAGATAGCACCTGGATTTTCCATCAGCAATGTTCTTGCTGAAGACCAAGACGGTAAGGTTATATGGAATGGATGCATCTCAGAAGGACAAGCTCTGAGTTCCAATGACCTATTGGTAGCAGCTGAAAATGGCTTTGGGGTTAGCTGGAAAGCCAAATTCTGGAGGACCTATGGCCAAGAGAAAAAAAAAGAAAAAAAAAAGTAAAATAAGAACATCAGAGTACAGGAAAAAAAAATATGCTGCTTCTTCATGTTCTGCACAGGACTTGGAAACAAAGCCTAACAAGCTGGACGAGGTGGACCTGGACATGGTTCCCATGAGTGTGGAGCTAGAAGGGGAAGCAGATGGCTTGGAAGAATACACCTTCCCAAAGTTTGCAGCTACTTATTTCCAGGGATCATCTACACATACACATATCCGGAGACATCTGCGGCACCCACTACTCTACCATGATGACAAGGACAACGTCCTGGTATCTTGCTCTTTGTTGTTGTTGAACCTGCTCCCTCCACAATGCTGGCTTCTACAGCTCCCCTCATCCTTGGGTACCCTCCTCTGGCCCAGCCCTGGGAACCAGAGACTTCAGAGCCAAGCAGACAGTCCTAAGAACTTGTAGGAAAGTAGTAGTTCCCATCAGCATTTTTCAGCACTTTGCAGGCAAGCACTTCACAAAGATACCTGCCCAACACAAGATCTCTGGACACCTTTAGTCTGCCTAAAGAGGGAACACTGAGGTTTGTTTTGACTTCTCCAGATAGCCTTTGGGGACAAAAATGGACTGGAGAGAAGAAGCATCAGAGCTCACCCATCTCTCTGCTCTTGTTAGGGTTGCTGGTCTCTGAGTTAGGACAGAAGGGGGAGGCTCAGGCTTCCAATTTTCCTCTTGAAGCACAGGGGGCTTGAGGAGGGGAGTTTTTCTTCACACTAAGCAGCCTTGCAGAATGGAGGATCCCATGCTGCAAAAACTTCACTATTGCTTGGCTTTCAAGTTCTGGGCATGAGGGCTCCTGGAAGAGTTGCTCATCTGTCCAGACAGGTAAACGCAGAGTGCAGTTCAGCCAAGGTTTTCTGCCTCACTCCAGACACAGCACACCTGCAAGGTGCCAGTTAGGGGAACGGTGAGGGCTCAGCAATCACAGAGCAAATCTGACATTCCCATTGGCATTCCTTTGGCATGAGAGTGTTGTGAATGCTGCTCTTATGTTGTTTGACATGAAAGTAAACTCCTGGTGTAAATGGTGGGAGGAGATGATTCCCATCTTCCACAATTTGGACTGGGTAAAGGAAGGAAACGCTCTGATCTCAACAGGCAGAAATGGCATGAGACCATTGGTTCTCTTGGCAGCGTCTGACTGTGCTTTCTGCCACTACAGGCTTCTCTAGTCGTGTGGGTTATCATCCTGAGGTTCATGGGGGACCTGCCAGAGCCAGCAATGTTTGCCAAGAATGCCACGACCAAGAGCGGCTCCGTGATGACACAGATATATGACACACTTGGCAGGAAAAACCAGGTCCAATTCAGGAATGACAGCCCAAATATGGTGAGAGGCTATGCTTGTATTTTCATTTGCTTTCCTTGGTTTCTGTGCTGTTCTACCAAGAGTGGGAAGGCAGAGGAACCCTTTCATGCTACTGTACTTGAAATGCCAGAAGTACAAAAGGGTCCCTGTCAGTCCTGGAAGGACGCTGCAGCTCCTTCTGGCAGGAGGGAACTAAACAAAAACATTTCCATTTGAGCACCTTTCCATCCTTATGAAACATTCTTGCTGTGCGTTAAACTAATTTCCTATAATGGTAATGTGTGTTGCAGAGAGAAGGCAGAAAGGATAACAAGATTTTGAAGGGGATCTCTTCCCTGAAGCTGAAGCGGTCATCCAAGTTGACAGGGAAGGTAAGAGATGGAAATAAATTGCTTCTCTTAAGTCTTCTTGCCTGGAAACTTGTCTTCACCTTCCGACAGATGTTATGTGACAGCAACCTGGGAACTTGTTCCCCTGCCAAGCCAGTGCAGCCCTGTGTATGGGGTACCTGGTGCCCTGTTCTTCTATTGAAACGATCCCCGCGTGTACTGCTGTCACTCATTCTCTGGCAGGTTAACTTCATCCCTTCCTGCTGGAGAGTGACCCCTGAACACAGGGAACAATGTAGTTTTGAGAACTGTTGGCATTACAGAAGAGTTTGCCCAAAGCCCTGAGCAGACTGAGAACCCCCATGTGCTTAGGGCTGTACAGGACAGTACAAGGAAGTTCTCCTAGCCAGTAACAGTGCTGTAACACTGCATTTTATGAGTTAGCTTGAGAGGCCAGGGGGGAAATATGGCCTGTTCCTAACTGCTCCTGCACTGAGCAGAGAGTTTTAGCCAGAAAGAGAGAAGGAACGTCTCTCATTTCTGGGAGAGCTGCCTGGTGAGAAGAGAGGTTTCTAGAGCACTCTGGGGTTCTGCTTGGTTTCTTTTAGGTGGCAGACCAGCTGAGAAGTGGAGAAGAGGCTTTTCAAGAGGACAGTTTCATCTCCGAGAGACCTATGTCCAACCTAGAAAAAGTGCACTTCATTATTGGCAATGCAATTCTGCGTCCTGCCATCAGGTAGGAAATCTGTACCTCCTTTCTAGGACCAGGCACCCATCACCTCAAGGAAATCCAGCATCCCCTTTCACGGTCCTGGGGCATTTTCCAAATGCTGGAAATGTCTCACATTTGTCTCTGGGGATTCCTGACTGAAAGCCCAAGCCAGTCACATAAAACCGAGACTGTAGGCCACACCTCTTTGGAGGATGGTTCACCTTTATCAGAGGGGACAAAGAATGACTCTCTTACTTCCTTTTCTTCATGGTATCTTCATGGTGTAGTTTAGGTCAGCTTCCTCCATGTGTGGCTTTTTGAATATCCCACAGATACGCAATGGGGCAGAGCTCAGGTCTGTAACCCAATAATGCCTGAAGGTGCAACACAGTATGAGGGAGAAGAAACACTCAGAAGAGTAAGAAATACGGAGTTAACATACACTAGATGTATGCGAGGTGTTCACAACCTCGGTTTCCCAATAGCCTGTTGTTGAGGCCTCAAGCAATATCCCTAAATCAGGGACGGTTGAAGGTCTGGCTTGCTGAGTATATCAGCCACTAGAAGAAGAAATCACACACACACATGTGGTGTGAGACTGGACCTTAGGCCAAGCATGGTGTGAGGATAAGACAGAATCTGTTTGATTCTGACCTGACCCCATGAATTCTTCCCTCCATTTTAGCCCATTTCAGCTTATGCAACACTTTTCTGTAACAAAGCCCATAGAAACAGGCCCTGCCTTGACCTCAGTCATGGACTGCATTCCTCTTGACATAGTTGCTTTGTTTCAGTCAAGATGCTCTATGAAACAGAGCCTCAGCTGGCAAAAATTGCCTTCAATCAATGTATCATAACAGCCGCAGGCTAAGTATCTACTCCCTCAGTCTGTGTTTCATCATGTTTCTTATCTGGGAACAAAAACCTCATCCACCCACCAAACCTTGTGTCCTCCCACATTAGACTTGCCAAATGTGTGTTCCAAGAGTCAAGAAAATGTAAAATTATTTTTAAATAGCAGTTTTGTTTGTATGCAAATTTTTGCGTCTGTTTCCCGTATGTCCTTGCTGCAGCCAACTTGCCTTTTCAGAAGCTCACTCTGAAGCGCCCTTTCCTCCATTCCTGTTCAAGGACTTACTCAGAGTTTACTAAAAAGACAAAATTAAGCAGGGTGTCCCCCTATCCTTATCCCAAAATGCACATATGAGCAGACAGACAAGAGCCATGAGATACAAGCCACATACTATAGGGAGCTTAGGGCAAGTTTCACACATGGAGGGACAGCAATGCCATTTCCCAGCTGGGCGACCCAGTGGTTGTTCGGCCTGCACAGTCCCCCTGCTTGTCACAGGAGGTAATCCAGCATGGGAATTGCACAGGAACTGCTGCAGTAACACGGGCTGGCAAAGGGCACTAGGTATACCCTGAGCCTTTTCCTGCCAAAGCCACTGACACAGCTATTTCCTGTGGTACGTTACAGGTGGTATCCTAGCTAACGTGATTAAACCCAGCTCAGATCTACTTCATCATGCTGCAATCATGCCAAGCTTGCAGTGGAAACGTAGCCAAAGACAGTTCAGACAGTGAATTGTTATCTGTTGCTTTCACGTGTTTTATTACAGAGATGAGATTTATTGCCAGATTTGCAAACAACTCACTGAAAACAGCAACAGGAGCAGCTATGCTCGAGGCTGGATCCTTCTGTCACTTTGCCTTGGCTGCTTTCCTCCTTCAGACACATTTGTGAAGGTACACTACTAACCTTTCTGGCAGCGGCTTAAATGCCTTAGCTGATCTGGTTTCTTGTGTATTTTGATGTTTTGATACAGAGAGTTACATAAACTGTTTGGCTGCCATAGCAGCTGCTGCTGTGATTTTAGCAGAAACTATCTCATCTCATATGCTTATCTGGGAATTTAAACAAATGATTGCTGTACTCACATTCAATTATTTTTCATTACACGTCATACAAGTTGGATTCTGTTGTTGATCACAGCCCTCATTTTAGATCTGTAATCTGCAAAGAATCTGGCAAATTTTAACCTCTCCAGTTCTGCCTTTCCAATATTTAAAAAGTGTTTCCAGTTATAATCCTAGTGATTAAATATACTCAGGAGGCCAGTATAAAATCACCCCCCATATTTTACCAGTTCTTACCCTACATGTCCAAGCCCTACAAAATCCGATAGAGATTTGGACTTTTTCATCATTCATCATTCATTGATTTCCAAATATAAATGGAAATCAACTATAAATCCACTTCACCACAGAAAAAAAAAAACTTCAGCAACCTGTGGCTCCAACTTGACATCAGCCTTCCTCCTAGATCTCAGAGGCAAACAGAATCCATAGATATGCCCGAATCTTCAGCCTTGCTTTCTTGACACCCTAGCTCAAATGATTCATCAGAAATGCTGCTAAATGGGCACCACTTGGAACAAACCAGACACAAGCCATAGACATATTTCGACACCAGCCCAAAAACTGTGAACCCTGTAGAATTCATGAAAGACATGACCATACCCTACCTCTAGGAATATTCTTAATCATTAAAATAACCAGGTGACTGACCCATGCTTGCACTAAATAAAAGTATGTAAATACAAGTCCATGCTTACACCATGTCAATCAAGATATCAGAGCCATACAAACTCCAAAAGCTCAGTTTATCCAATCCTTCTCTTTCAATGTCCAATTTTAATCATGGACTTCAACTATGGATATTGCCAGAGAACTCAGTAAAACTAAAAGTAACCATCATCATCAGTCCTAACCTGCAATTAGCCCTCTTCCCAGCACTTTTGTTCATACAGAATGTCACAAGACTTCAGGCTGTTCAATTGGAAACACTAACCCTTGCTCTAACCTAATCGTAAGAATAAAGTCTCCACTGTCTAATATTTATTGTATAGTTAAACGTGGTCTTCCTCTTTAGACTCTGCAGAATGAGGGAAAACTTGGGGTCACAAACCTCCTTTTCCAAAAGGCTAATTTCACCCCTAACCTTTAATACCTTCTGATGAACTGTAACCTAACTGATCATTCTAATCTAGTACTGCAGATTGTTTCCGATACTGCAGAATCGGCTGCAGAATGCTTCCAATGTTTTATGAGGATTAGTGTTTCCTAACTTTTTCTTATGCTCTCTCCATATAGTACCTGTTGAATTTTATCCACCATGGCCCCACAGGCTATGCACCATATTGTGCTGAACGTCTGAGACGTACCTATGTCAACGGAGCACGGACTGAACCGCCGAGCTGGCTGGAACTTCAGGTTGCAACTTCCTTTTTGCTTAATGCTACTGATCTGTGTCATTTTATGCTGGATTGCGTTTACTAACCTGTGCTAACAGACATTCCTAAATCCAGTAATGGATGTAATTTATATTTAAGGCTCACCATCCATTGAAGAAACTGTGTGGGCATTGGAGATTCACGTAAAGGTTATTGACTAGGGTGGCATACAGTGTGTGGAGCTCTTAAATCTACATGCTTTCTCCATTCTTCACAGAAAAGTCAGGTTTGCCTGTAATTTGTTTCTCTCATTTAACTCTGGCTTTCAGGCAACAAAGCAGAAGAAACCCATTATGTTTAATGTCACCCTGATGAATGGCCAAAGCATCACCGTCCCTGCAGACTCTGCCTCCATTGCCAAAGAGATCTGTCAGTTCATAGCAGATAAAACCAAACTGAAGGATGTGTTTGGTTTTTCGCTCTACATCGCTGTGTTTGATAAGGTAAAGCGTAGAAAAATAGATTGAAAGCTCCCTTCTCTTTCTATGGAGTTGCTTCTGTCCACCCAGCCTCGCTGAGGACTCCTCCTGACTTCTGGAAGTGCCCCGTCCCAGTCCTATGCTCAGACCCAATCAGTTCCGAGTCCCAATTGAATCTCAGGATCTGATAATCCTGTTCTGCCTTTCTGCTGGCTAGCCACTTAGCAATCCCTGCTGCAGGCCTGTGAGGTTTCCTTTGCCGCGTCACATAATTGACTAGTGTCCCTGCTCCCATGCACAGGCAGTGCAGTGCTGTGGTCTCCCCCCATGTTCGGGGCACCCACCTGCTCGTCACGCATGCAGCACCGCAGAATTGCTGGAGCAGGGGGAAACTAGCAGGTGTCACACACTAGGGATCTCTGCTCAAATATTTATTTTCTTCTCGCACTGCTGCACATAACTTTCTTGTCTTGTATTACAGCGCTGCTGCTGCAGCCCCCGTCATGTGGCATCGAAAGCCAAGTCCTTGCCAGGGCTGCTGCATTAGCTCACATGCTGGCATTTTAGCCCCTCCTTCCCTTTGCTTTTTTTTTTTTTTTTACAGACATACGCAGCAGGATGGCACCTTGGTGCTCAGAGTTAGGCACCAATAGCAAAGAAATTAATTCGGAGATGGAATTTTGGTTAAGATTAAAGCAACACTCGCATGTGCACTTAAAGGGATATACAGGGAATAAACAAAGTACAAGGAGACAAATAGAAGATTGCAAACCAGAGCTGCTTTGTCTTATCTTCCAACCTATTTTTCCCAATTCCATCCCTGTGCATAAAAATACACACATTTAGCGCAGTATAACCTGCGGATCCATCTGCTTACCTTTTGAGAGTTTTTCTTGCTGTCAGGAGACCAGGAGCTTTGGGTTTGTTGTCCTCCACTCAGATCCAAAGCAGGCATGCCGGTAAATGCAGTGTCCCTTTGTTCTAGGTCTGGTCACTGGGTGGGGGACGAGATCACGTCCTGGATGCCATCTCTCAGTGTGAACAGCTAGTGAAGGAGCGGGGCATACACGAACGCAATGCGCCCTGGCGACTCTACTTCCGGAAGGAAATCTTCACCCCCTGGCACAACTCCCAGGAGGATCCTATTAGCACCGATCTCATTTACCACCAAGTCATTCGCGGCATCCGCTTTGGAGAGTACCGTTGTGAGAAGGTGGGTCTCCTTAAAGAGACAAAGAGGTTGTCCTAAAGAGACAAAACTGTATTAACATTTACCACATCAAAAAGCAGGAAGACGAATGAAGCTTCTTGTAGCTATGAACAACCCTTCCCTTCTTAAATACCCTGGAGTTATTTAAAAGACGTGCTGACGTGGTGCTTAGGAACATGGTTTAGCGGTGGACTTGGCAGTGCTAGGTTAACAGTTGGACTTGATGATCTTAAAGTTGTCTTTTCCAATCTAAACGATTCTATGATTCTTAATGGACAGTTCCTGTCCAGGTGATTGTGCCAGCTGTCACATTGGCAGCTGTAATTAATACTTCTTTTTCTCTGCAACTTTCAGTTCACGTGGCAGCTGGAGGCATGTCCAAAGGGGCAATTTAGATCCTTTTAAAATACCTTTGCTAATAATCTCTTTGATGCTACGATGGTGTGAAGTTCATCGCTCCTTATGCTGGATGACTGTCAAGAGTTATCCAGACAGAAACAGAGAAAACCCCATTCCTAAACTGGCTTCAAGGTTGAATGAGGCTAGCTGAATTTTGTGATACTTTACTAGGCCTCTTTTAACAGATTAATTGTTTCAGGAGGAGGATTTGGTGGAGATAGGTGCAAAATATTGTTACATCCAGTTTGGAGACTCCATCCACAATGAACTTGTGCAGAAGGTACTCCATGACTGTATCCCAGTGAAACAGCTGAAGTCCAAGCCCCTGGAAAAGTGGGTGAGCCTTATAACCTACGCACATGCCAAGGTAAGAGATTTGTCTGGCACTGCTGGCTAACCACTCTCAAGCACCAGCATCTGCTTCTTTCACCATTTCCTTTTATGAATAGCCTCTGGGAAGAAGGAAAAACATCTCAGTTTGTATATCCCAAATAGTTAATGAAGACTGAGAGAGCCACCCACTCTTCCATATAGGGCTCAACAAGAGGGCAGAATGAAGAAAGTATATATAATCTCTGAAAAGAGTATCTTTTAAGGCTCTCTATCTTACATCTGACAACTGATTCAGCATGGGCATGGGATGGAATTATCTGGATGGGTTACCTGAATTATTTCCATGGCACACAAAGCATGTTACACTCTGAACAGATCAGTCAGTGGGGATTTGAGGGAAATTTGGGATCCACATGCTTGTGGGCAGCCTCAGCTACATGTGCCTTGGGCCCCTGGAGGCTGTTTCTCATTTGACTTTCTCCCGGTACCCTTGACACCAGGGATAGCAGAGGGCTGTTGGGAACCTCTGAGATCAGGCCAGCTCTCTATTGTTTGCAGATTATGCAAACCAGATTTTACTGAGAAAACCTTGGGTATCTTTTTATATTGCAGGCCCCATACACACAGGACCGTCTCTCCCGTCAGACTGTGAAGGAACAACTTGTAGATTTTGCTCGCTTTCAGTGGCCTTTGCTGTTTTCCCGATTCTTTGAAGTCACTAAGTTTTCAGGTAATGCCTGGAGGCTGGGAGTACAGGACAGATGTAAGATCAATAGAGGAGGACTTGTATAGCATTGATAAGGAGTTTTTTCTGCATTTTCAGGTCCCAGCTTGCCCAAGAACCACTTTATCGTTGCTGTAAATTGGAAAGGTATCTGCTTCTTGGATGAGTCAGAAAAGCGGCTCCTTGAGCTGACCTTCCCAGAGATAACTGGCATCCACACCAACAGGTGAGTGCCCCAGAAAGACAAGATCTGAGAGTGGCATCTCTGACCCTATTCAGAAAGGGTCTCCCCTGTAGCAGGGAGGTGTATTTTCTCTGCCATCCCTCTAGGTGATTTGATCTGAGCCTGGACAGGTGCTTTAGCCTAGGTCTGGGAAACAGGAAGGGTCACATTCTGAGCCTGTAAAGGAAATACTGAAATTACTGAATCTTCCCAGCTGGTGGAAGGAAAGATTATCCTGCTCCGTCAGAAAGGTGTAAGGAAGTACAGACGTACTTCAAGACAAAAATGGCCAAAATAACTAACAGCCAAAATAACTAAGCCACCGTCTGTTATGCGTGCTGGGAGTTCATATACTTCTCAGGTGTGACAGACCTGAACAGGATAACTGAGGGAAAGGGGGTAACCATTGGCTTGCTCAGGGCACGCATCTTTGCATTAGATGACTCAGGCAATAAGGTTTTACATACACACAGAGTTACCTCTGTGAGGACAGTCACAGATTTGATTAGTTGCCCACTTACTCCAAAAGAAGGGTGTTCTTGTGTCTATAATGAAACACTTTTGTACATGGTGGAGT
Source organism: Dromas ardeola (assembly GCA_013398915.1). Lineage (NCBI taxonomy): Eukaryota > Metazoa > Chordata > Aves > Charadriiformes > Dromadidae > Dromas > Dromas ardeola. The sequence continues at coordinate 96,394 of VYZM01014734.1, forward strand.
CCAGAGTGAACCTGAACCGCTTCAGTCCTTCACACTACCAACTCATGAGAAAGCAAATTAAGAACTACCAATACTCACTGTAACGGGGGTGTCTGCAAGTGGCTGTAGGTGCCGCGGCTGTGATTGCAGATGGGTCTGTAAGTTTTTCAGATGCTCTGGTAACAAACTGTTGAATAATACACAGGGCAGTGAAGTCATTTGGACAGAGTTGCACTCTCATCACACTTCGTGCCGAGGAGTTTGTCCTGACATCTGTAAACAGCGTTGTCATTGCTGAACTGGTGGTCATGTTCCTGGAAGGACTGAAGAAGAGATCACGATTCGCTGTGGCAATGCATGAGAAAAAATCCCAAGGTAAGTCCCATAACTTTACTACAGGGTAGGGAAGAAATCTTGAAAGAATCCTCAGCACCTGTTTGAAAGAGCTCAAAGGGAAGTGGGAGACCTTCAGCAAGAGTCCTTTTGCTCCAGGAGGAATGCATAGTGATCAGCGCAGCAATACGGAGCGTAAGGCAATGCGATTCAATACCTTTGCATACAAATTACCCTTCTTCTCCCTTCTACTTCTTTGCATATTTTATTTAGATATTACAGTGTCCAGCAACCAGCCCGCTTATAGTAGAAAGGTGGAGCTGGGCTCCCTGGAAATACTTTCCAGAAAAGTTTCACAGAGGTGGTAAACTGTGGAATATGGTTGGCTGGAACAGACAAGAGGGTATTAGAATGTAAACATTAACTTCGCCTACTTTACAACTAGTGAGTTTCTTTGCTTTGCTGCCAGTTCTAGACACAAATTCAGCATCCATTTGAATCAAACGGAGTTCTTCCTTTGCTCTCAGTGGATCGAAATCAGGCTGTCAGAGGAAATTTAAGTGATTTCTCTGAAGTGTTACTGGATGATTAGCTGTATTTACACAAATCACTTTCTATTGTTAATTGAATTCAAGCCTTCAAAATACAATTCCCCTGTCTTTCACAGTGCAATCCCTTTGGATTTTCTTGGGCTGTCGAGCCTGAACAGTACTGCCTTATTCTTTTTTCCAGAAGACCCTGCCATCCTGTCCTTCAAGAAGGGAGACTTGCTAATCTTGACCGAAGACAAAAGGCTGGATGCAAACTCTGACTGGATCTGTGCCCAGAATGAAAGGACAGGCAAAACAGGGAATGTATTTTTGGAAGATATCTACATCATCCCTTCCCTCACAAAACCCTCCAGTCAACTGCTGGTAAGAAAAGCTGAGCGCTCTTGTTGAAGAGACTGGAAGATAAATGATAATAACAGTGTTAAATGTGACTGAACTTATAACTGGAAGTTAATTGTTCCTCCAAAGTCAGACAAGTTCTGTACCTCCCACTGAAGCAAAGCATTTAATTCCGTCCTGTCTGCAAACAAAACTAAACCTAGCCCAAACTGTAAGAAGACTGCAGTTGCACAAAAGCAAAGACTTTGAAAATAACAGACCATCAGGGATTTCAGTGCCTGGAACTGGTAGCAATTAATGGAAATGGGTGTGCAGATGAATTTTCCTGCTTGGTTGGTGAACAGACATTAGGTTTCAAGGGAAACTCTAAGTTGCTTTAAAAGAATGTAGTCTTCAAAGGAGTCAACACAAGGTTTCCCATTGATCTCTCTGCTAACAATCTTGTCTTCAGTTTTGGAGACTCAGTATATTGGATGCTGTGCTAACAAGTTAAAAGCTGAAAAACACACCAGTGGTTAGCAGGTCCCCTTTTAACAAGCGTTGTGCTTTGGATAGTCACACACATTCTGATGGCCACTACTGTTGGGTCTGTGGAAATTACTTCCTTGAGTCTCTCGCCCCCAAGTCTTTCTTGAGCCTCTGAAAGATGCTGCTTAGGGGACAGAAGGTCTCCTGCAGCACAGAGCACTCAAGCTTAGTATACACCATGCATCATCTGCGTGTGTATGTTGAGTAACACGTGACTGTATGTGCAGAGACCTGTGCCCATGTGACATCTCTACGTGGCTGTGTCATTCCAGACTTTGCTGATGATGTCTCCAGACCAGAGGAGGACAGCTTCACAGAACTCCTACATGGATGAACCTGATGAAGAGGATCTCAAAGTGAAGCCTTACACCCTGGAGGAGTTCTCCTATGAACACTTCAGGTGAAGCTCTCTGTGTAGTGCGCGCCCTAGGAAAGTTCTTGTTGATCTGCAGTGATCCTTAAAGCCTAGGATGTAATGGCATCTCCCATTTCTGATTGGGTTTCTTCTCTTTGTTCCCTGTAATTAAGTGTGACTTGGGATGTGCAGAGATTCTGGCACATGGCCTACTTGTATCTTTTGTCTGCAGAAATGCAAAGGGAAGGGTAGAAGAACTCCAGCTGGACTTATTTCTTTCCAGCAGGTCTTATTCTTACTTCCCACCCCTTCTTCAGCACTTACCAGCTAGCGAGGATACACATCATCTCAGGCCTCAGAGAGTAAGGGAAAAACTAGTCTTCTAAAACTTCTCTTCTTTTAGCAAGCCTTCTCCCTTCTGGATCTACAAGAAACTATATCTTCCTGTTCTTGTTGGCCTGCATAATCAAAGGAGATATGTGATCACTGTCTTGGGAAAGAACATGCTTAGAGATAAGTCTTTGTAATAACGACCTCTTATGTTCATAGCAGTAGTGATCCAGTAATTTTGTCTTCATTCAGGACTCCTGAGAAGGAATCCATTAGCAAAGCTGTTCTCCAGAAATCCCGTGGGCGCAGTCAGCTGTGGGCACACTCTAAGGAGCCTTTGAAACAGCCCTTGCTGAAGACAGCGTGCACAGACCCTGATCTTCGGGACTTGGCTTGCCAGGCCTTCATTGATATCCTTTCACTCTTCTCTCTGGGATCCGAGATCACTCAGGGGAAGGAAGAGCTAACCACCTCTACTAAACTCACCTCCGTTGATAAAATACCACATCCACATTACAGGGGATACTTTACATCAATGTGGGGAGTATCAACTCTGCACAACTTAGCATTGTTTCCCTGGTCTACAGAGGAAAGGTTCCTATTCCCTCCCAGCGCTCCACAGCTCCTGATGGCTCACTTAACCGAGAATGTGTCTTTAGGAGTGAGTGAGATTTACTGCATATGCCCAGAGCAAGCAGCTAATACAGCACAAGTCACAGCCAAGCAGTGACTGCTGTATAGGGAAAGGGGGTAGGGGACAGGCAGGGAATATGTTCCAGACCCTCCTTCCAGTATTTGCCACTTAAACATCAACAGAGTCGCTCATGTGTCAGGATCCAGGTGAGATTTCCCATTTACTTTCCAAAATGGGCCTGCTCTTGTCCTTAACAGCACATTCACCCATCATGAAATTCATGGGGGACTATCCCTCAAAACACACACACTCCTCTGCGGAAGTCACCGACCAGATCTTCGTAGCAGCTATCCAGGAGGAGGTCCTGCGGGATGAGATTTACTGTCAGATTATGAAGCAACTGACCGAGAACAGAAACAGGTACTCACCTGGGTGCAAACACCCTGCTTCTGCAGAGCCAGGGCTCAAGTACAGGAATCCCTGCTACAGCTCTGATGGGGTGGGGGCAGATGGGAAGGATGGCCGAATGTTGGAGTGACACCTTCCCTTCCCCCTTTTTCCAGGCAGTGCTGTGGGGCTCATCTTTGCAGAGCACGCAGGACCATTGACTGGCAGTGTGACCATTTCTTGTCTCCCTTGAGCTGCTGCTTTGCTCCCATCAGCTTTCAATGCTCGTCTGTGTGCAGCAGGGTGGGAAGCAGGTGTTACTGAAGTCTTCTTACTCCCAGGATAGCCTGCGGAGAAAACATGGCACTGCATAGAGTTTCTGAATGCATTCAGTGACTGCGCTGCCAGGCCTCCATTTATTTTAAGTTTCCCAGTGATGGTACTTCCCTCCTATTAAGCAGACAGTTCACACTAGATCTTTTACCACCAGGGAATACTTTGGAGTAGTTATGTTAATTAGGTTACACACTTGGCTTGCAGAATAGAATGGGTTACACAGGCCTGGCCCATGCAAAAGTTGCTGAAACAGGCTGGTGTTTTGCTTCCCCATCCATAAAATGATAATTTGACCTATTTCCAGGGGACTGAATTGCAAAAAGCAGCCTAAAATAATACTAATTATTAACAAAATGGTTTGTCTGTTTCTAGCTGCAATGTGTCACTGCAAAAGTTAGAGAAGGAGCTTTTATTTGTTGCTTTTCTTTCTTACTGTTCCGTGGATATTAAACTCAGTGGAACTTTTACCATGTGTGTAAATATTAAATGGTAAATTCCCTTGCATGCAGTAAATCTTACAGGCTATTTAATGCATAGTCTGCAACCATGGTGCCAGTGCCATGCCTGATGTACTCTTACCAATTTAGTCCACTGTTTTGAGAGGGATCACTGATGTGGAAAAAACAATGCTTGAAAGGTGGCTATTTCCATATATATTCATTAGAACAGCCAGAACAACAAATCTTTCATCCTTCCCAGGCTACTGCCCTGTGGACCATGGACACAAACACCACTCATCTCTAGAGCATAAATGTGATTAAAATAGTGTCTCTTCATCTGCAAAATTAGAAAAGTAAATGGGAATAAAGAAGCCAGGACCTCTTTATTTAGCAGAATCTGCCCATTCAGGGGCAGACCTGCTGGCTTTCCCAACCAAACCCAGACCATTTAGTGTTTCAGAGCAATCCCTGGGACACAGCTGAAGCGCGTTCTGCTCCTAGCTTTGAAAGTAGAATGGGTGACCGCCTCCTGGCTGCAGAGCCTTTCTTACTGGTGAGGGTGAGACGCCAGAAGAGCTTCAACTGGCAGATTTCACAGGTCTAGAGGCTGGATGAGCTGTCTTTCTGCCTGAAAATTGTACAGACTTGATCTGGAGTTTTTAAGAACTGTAACTAACTCATTACACAATGTCATCTACCTGCTTATTTTTCAGAGCAGGAGCGTGCGTAAGGGAAAGTCAATTTTTTTTTCTCTGAGCAAAGCTGGCTAGCACAGAGGGCAGGTGAATACAAGCAGCTGATAAAATACAATCCAAATAAACGTGAGCTTGAACAGCAAATTGACAGTGGCTTTCCATCAGGATGGCACCAGGGTCACTGCTGTCAAGATGACTGTTAAACTGGAGCTTATATTTATTCGTGAGATTTGTAACTCATGAATATTTATCAGCCAGGATTTAGCATTGTCTTCCCATACGGTCTGTGGTCGTTGCACAGAAAACGGCTGCCAGATCCTGCGTGAAAGCTCTGTTGATTGGCAGCTCTCTGCTGAATGGCACAACATACCACGATGGGCGTGTGTTTCTCTTCCCTGTAGCTGGTGTGTGGTCAAACGAAGAATTGTATGTGGCTATAGCAGTTGCTTTGTGTTCACAGGTACAGCGTGACCAAGGGCTGGCAGCTCCTTTGGCTCTGCACTGGCCTGTTCCCACCCAGCAAGTCACTGCTGAAACATGCCCAGAAGTTCATTGAAACACGTCAGAAGGAGACACTGGCCCTGGAGTGCAGTCGGCGGATTCAGACAGTGATGAGGTAAACAATCTGGCATATAGCCAGCCCAAAGTGTTCAAAAAGTCATGAATCGGGTGCCAAAAAGTCATATGGGCTAAAATCTTGAGAATCTTATTTTCCTTCCTTTCTTTACATCCTTTTCTTTTAAATGATCATCATTTTTAATTCTCTCACCGACTTTGAGCCACTAGGAGAGGTTTGCGTCACAGTTTCACTTTTTTTTTTTTTCTCTCAGAGTTAGCAAGTTTTTAAAAGTTCAGCATCACACATAATCACTTGACTGCCAGAGCCGAGTATTTCAAACACACTTAAGGGCATGCAGTTTGAAATGAAATCCTGAGATGTCTTTGATGAGGTCCTGACCTTGCTCTCCTTTGGTGAGGCAGCTTGTCCTTATCCCCCTTACATGTGCCTGAGGATTAGTCTTGAGTTTGTTGAATCTCAGTAGCACAGAACTGCTCGTGCCACCACTGAAGTCACTGACATCTGTGGAGTGCTGATGTTGCTCTGTTGGTTTTCTGATGGTGAAGCCAAGCAGATCCATGCTGGGAAAAGAGGATCAGCACAATCAATTCCTGTTCTTTGAAGAAACCCAAATGAGCAAAGCCCTGACACTTAGGCGGCTGCTCACAGTAGGGCACTTCTCAGTCCCCTAGGCATTACCCCTCTGCTGGTGAGGGCTGAAGCAATAGGGCCTCCAGCCCCCAGTGCTTCTCAGGCTTCTGAATGACTTGTTGCTGTAATGAACTTGACATGACCATAGATAGTGGAAGAGCTACCTAGTTTTCAGGAAGTATCAGTTGAACTGTAGGGGGAAGGTTTCCCTAGATTCCTCCAGGCACTGGAATTACCCAGCTTGACACTCTGGGAACACAGTGCTTTGGCATGAAGGTTAACTCCAGCCTTCTCTCTTTTCATGCTGCTGTGAGTTACCATCTGCCTGCCACAGACCTCTTCCATAAAGAAGCTGCCCGGTGATTTCTCCCTCCAGCTCCTCCATCCTCCCTCTTCTCTTAGGCTGGGCTCTGCGTTTGGTCTGTGAGGCCTGAGGGCCAGGCTCAAGGGGAATGACAGCACAGTGGCCATCCCCCTTGCAGAGGATGTTCTGTCACTGCTGGGGAAATGTCACTGCACATGGAACTCGCCTTTCAAGTGCCTGAAAAATGCATGGCGAGGAATGTTATTCATTGGGTTTTTTTTTTCTATGGAGAAGACTGAAAAATTCCTGCCTCCCTATATCATGTGCTATTCATGCTCTAAGCCCTGTTGAGCTGTATAGAGCTTCTTTAGGGTGGGGAAACAAGAAGGGGAAAGCAGAACAGGCTGTCTGGGAGGAGAATTCGCTCTGCTAAACTGCCCCAGATCTGGAGCCTGGGGGGTGGAAAGAGCAATAAAGACAAAAGTTGTTTTCTAAGAGCATTTCTTTTCCTAAGATTAAACCTGCACCTGCTTAGGATAGGACAGGATATGACAGGACAGGATAATTTCAGTTGGAAGGGCCCTACAATAATCACCTAGTCCAAATTTTCCCTATAAATAACCCTATAAAAAGCTCTCTTTGGAAAGGGGAGAGCAGGCAGCTCAAAGGACTGACCTACAATATGTGCGTGGAAGCCAGCTGAGCCCTTGGGTACACTTTTTCCTCCCTAAACAGCTTTACAGCTTCATCCCCAGACTCCTGGTCAGGGAACCTGTGAGCACCCTGATGGGCGTTAAGCAGATCTTACCTTGGCAATGAATTCCTAGCTGAGGCTGCAAGGAGAAGATGGCCCTGTGCCTCCAGCCAAGCTGCTGCACTTCCATGGTCTCCTATGGCCTCTCTCTGCTCAAAGTCCAGGAGTAGAAAACTGAGTAGGGCAGGTCCGCACTCCTTACGGTGCCTGCACAGTACCACAGCACATCCTGTTCAACTTGGCTACAGTCAGTTTTTCCTTCTCCGAATGCAACTGCTACTTTATTTAATAGAAAAAAAATTATTTTTCAAATCCACACAACTAAAGCTGGATGCCAGACTAAGCTCTCTTCCTGCGAGATTGGCCCCATGTGAGAGAGGAGTTTGGCCCATACATTACGGTGTACACAATCCCCAAACAGCCTGCTCTGTGCAACTGAGGGCAGGAAAATACCATCCCCAGAAGGTAATGTGCTAGATTTGTCCTCGCTTTAACTGTACCAAGGTTTCTGCATGACTCAGACTTTAGGGCCAGTTCCTTTGCTTTAAAAGGCAGCTCTGCTCTGAGGTATAATTTCAAAGAACTGGGATTGTACAGCTTCAGCGCCTCTTGAGTAAGTGATTGTATGCCAGCTCTTACATAAAATATAACGCTTCTAGCGGCCCTCCAAACTTTCCTGGTACTTGCCTCCTGAGCTGTAACTAATTTTGTATCTGAATGCATATCTTTTTGCAGATGCAAGAATTAAATAAAACGTATTTCTCCTTGCAGGCACTGTCTTCACACTTCAATAACAATAAGGAAAAATGTTGCTGAATACACGGGTAATGGTACTGGCTAGGGAGGTGCCTTACGCATTTAATCTCCTTGCAGAGTAGAACAAGCTTTTAATATACATGCTAGTAAGAAAGACCCTCCGTTTCTTGATGTTAATACACTGAGTTTACATTGGGGTTAAGGTACATTGCAGCCCACCCCATAGCACAGTACTAACATTCTGGACGGAGTCTGCTGTCTGGGTGGAATACTGTTGTTCAACTCCCCAAAGATTAAATCCGGCACTGATCTCTTATGATGGTGGTGGCATTTTCCAGGAGCGGCTCCAGGAAGTGGGCACCTCATCCTGTGGAGGTCGAGGCCATCTTACAGAACAACACCAAGATCTCACACAAGATTTGCTTCCCCAATGAAACAGGACAGGTAAGAACTTACTTGTTCTCCCAGCCTCGGGCATTTTCCCAGCCATGATGTGTTCATGCAGGAGCATGTTTCAAGACATTCAGTGTTCTCATTTCTTCCTCTCCTCTGTGTAACAAGAGTCTTGTTATCTCATAGACGTTTGATGTGGGAACAAACACCAAAATCCGGACTCTGTGTCAGAAAATCGCTTCCAAATTGCAGCTGAGCTCCTGGGAAGGTTTCAGCCTCTTTGTGAAGATTGCAGACAAGGTAACTCTTCTCAATTATGGCAGGGTAGCCAGACTCCCCCGTCCCTCTCTTACTTATTTATCAGACCACCTAGACAACCATATATGAAGCCAAGCAACAGCGCAAGTCATTACTGCTTCTGTCTTACTGAGGGGATACAACCTAGGCTTGAACTTTTAGCACCTGACAATTATTTGGAGTCTCTTGGAAGGGCTGGATGAGATGCAGAGTTTCTATCAGTCTACTGGTACACAGGTAGTGCAAATTGCATGTTGCATACTGCTGGATTCAGCCCTTTTCCACTCAGGCTTTGCCCAGGAGATGTGCTGCACATATACAGTACCCACCAGTATGGGGGAGAGCAGTGGCTGACCAGCACCAGTTGGTTGCTCTCTAGTTCCTCAGAAGCTTGCCTTGCCCAAGCTGAAGCCTGGGTTGCCTGCCTTGCTGAGAGGTGCCTTCTCTCTCGAACCGTGATCAAGGCAAAAGCAGCACTGAGTCCAAGCACAGGGAATTTCTGATGTGCTGCGTTCCTGAAAGGAAGAACTAGGTTTGTGCCAGTAACTTACAAAGAGGAGATGGCTAAGAATAAGGTAGGCATCTTCAGCTTGACTTCAATACACAGGTTGGAAAGACAAAAAGCAACAGAAGATGCAATAAAAATCCCCATATGAAATGTAAATAATTTGAGCCATCCTCCTCCTATTTCTCTACTTCTTTACTTCTTTCCCCTCGCCTCTGTCTTTCCTGCCATAATTGTGCTCTCTCACCGTAGCCAGGCAAAGAAAATTCAGCCTGATCCTGGGGTATGTTGGCACAGGCAGTATTTTCTATGATCTGCTAATCCCTCCTTTCCCTTCATTGCTTGGCCTCTTCCAGGTGATCAGTCAGAACGAAGCAGACTACTTCTTTGACTCACTAAGGCAGGTGACAGACTGGAACAGGAGGAACAAACCAGGGAGAGATGGTAAGGAGAATGCCAGCATGACATTCTGGCATGACGAGAAGCTGCATGAGATGCTGTGTTGAACTGGGGAAGCAGCAAATTTATCCGGTAGGATTTACTCCATCTTAGGAAGTATGTGGCAGAGCCTTATTATATCATTTTTGTTTCTACATACATGGTTACTGCCTGCACCAGGAGAAAGACCCAGTGACCTGATGCAGCCAAGCACTGGCTATCAGAAACACCGAAACACCTTTGTGGGGGGATATCTCCAGAAATTTTAAATTGGTACCAAAGATTTTTTGACCTGTTGCATCCAACACACACAGCTGGATGCACAGAAGTTAGACAGGCTGATCCCCTTTACAGTCCAAGGCTCACGCATTGCCACATCAGGTATCAGCCAACACGTGTAAATAGGTTCTTTACACAGTGTCACTCCCATTCCTTGGGTTGTTAGAAAATTGTTGTCTACATTATTACCTGGTGATACCGAAGCACAAGTTGTATTGCCAGGGGAACACTTGTTCGAATACAAAAATATAACACTAATGACAGCAATTCTTCGCACTTCACCCCCATGTATAACATACATTTTGAAACTACATCAAACTCAAACTCCACTCAAATTTCAAATTAATTTACCCTGACCTTTGCTTATTTCAGGACTGTTGAGGTTTAACTTCCCGAAGTACTGTCTACATATCTAAGACTTTCCAACTTACCTCTTCTCCCCGCAGCTGATGCAGCTGCTAGGAGCTCTGAGAATCACAGCATAAAGCTGTGGGTGCACTAAATCACAATTCATTTCTGTAAACACAGACATCGGGAAACGTACCTGCATCGGTATAGCAGAATTCAGGTGTGCTGCACGTCAGCAGGCAGCTGTCATGAGCACCAAGAAATAACAAACACTTGTATTGCAGGCATCCTCAACTTCTTCCTCCACCTCTGAAGAGCCTGCACCTTAGATCACTGCATGATCGGTGTCCTAATCCCTTCCTTGGTCATCTAAAACGGCCTTTTGTACCTTCTCGTTAGTAGTTTTGTTTGTTACTATTAAAACCAGAATTACATTTCTGAAGAAACTCACAAGCCATTTAAAAACTGCAGAACTCGAACAGTGATACAGAGAATACTAACAAGATGTTGTTTCCTTAGGGGCTACTATGTCTGTGGCCTATGAGGTGTACTTCATGAGAAAGCTGTGGCTGAATGTAACTCCTGGGAAGGACCTGAAAGCTGATGTCATTTTTCATTACCACCAGGTAACCAGTTCCCTAAAGCATAAATACGATGGCAGGCAATGTGATCCAAGAAATACTTCTGAGAAAGTAAGCCTGCTGGAGCGTTGCCGTCTCCTGGCATTATAGAGCCTCCAGAGGAATGCCTCTGATTTATTCCTTACAGATTTATTTCTCACAGATTTATTTCTCACAGTGTTCACACCTTAGCTATACCACTTATGTTAGAAGCACAGCTCCCTTATCTAATTGTTCCCTGGAGGTGCCCATCTTGCTCCGTAATTGTATGGAGAATCATAGAATGGTTTGGGTTGGAAAAGAGAACCTCCAGAAGGAGTCAAAAGTTCTCGAGATGTCCTTGGACGGTGTTTAGCAAGACTCGCATCCTGATCTCACAGATTTAGAATGCATAAGTCAGTGTTTGCTTCAGCCCATTCTGTCTGGATTCAGAGCTGATCTCTTCCAGGAGTTGCCGAAGTACCTCAGAGGCTACCACAAGTGTTCCAAGGATGAAGCTGTCCAGCTGGCAGCGCTGATTTATAAAGTGCGCTTCAACAACGACCGCACACAGCTGGCAACCATCCCCAAAATCTTGAAGGAGCTGGTGCCAGACAATCTGCTCCGAGCAATCTCGCCAGATGAGTGGAAGAAGGTAAGAACATCAGCTTTCATTAATCATGCTACTTCCACAGAGCTTTATGAGAAAAAGACATCGAGCCACACTACTTTTTTGTCTTTGAAAACACTATGAAAGGATGCTATCAGATGTTGCTGTTTAGCCTCTTACAATCCAGATTTTGCATCCGCTCTACCAAACCTCTGAAAGATATCTGCAGGCCTGGATGATTGATTTGAGAGATGCATCTTTCTTGGAGATACTAATCTACTTTCAGTGCCCAGAAGAAGAGTTCAAGACAGGAAAGTCAGTGATGGGACTGGGGGTCTGAGGATCTTCTAGAGAAAGAGAAAATTAAAATGTGTTCTAAATATTTCAGTTGGGCCAGCAAATCAGTCACTTTGCACCATGTGCACGCTACTCATAGCAAAAGGCTCTTTTCTCCACCAAAAGGCAAGAAAGTTTTAGCAGGTACTTATCACTTAGTCCACTGAGGAAGACACAGGGCATTATCTCAAATACGGAGGGAAAATTCACCCTACATATTACAGCAGAAAATGTGATACATGTCTGTGGGTGTTGAACACGGGCTTTCTGAATTCTGTTTCATCCCATGTTGCCCCTCTGCCCTGAAATCCATTCCTTTGGGCTCCTGGACTTCTTTCACTCAACTCATTAGTAAGGAACACTGGGGAGGCTCTCCTCTGGCTCCACCTTACCCCATGGCATGGGAGGCTATTTTCATTTTCACTCTCTTCTACTGCTGTGAGCACAAGCCTGATCTTGGTGAGTGTCTGCTGCTGTCTTAGCGCTAATACTGGACACTGAAAACCTGCCTGCCTCCAGCTGAATAGGCTTTCTATCCTTTTTTCTAAACAGAGCATTACTGCAGTATATAGCAAACACGAAGGAAAAACTGTGGACGAGGCCAAGATTGGCTTCTTGAAAATGATCCACCGGTGGCCAACATTTGGATCAGCCTTCTTTGAGGTGAAGGTACGTTTAAGGGCCTGTATGAATGGCTTTGGTAGCACAGCAGCACTGGGAGATATGAACCGACTAGAATTCCGTATCTGTGCAAGTGCGAATGCATTATAAAGCTGGCTTCCCATCACCTACTGAGGAAAACACAATTCCTTGAAGGTGGGGAGATGAGGTTTTTATCCCTTCTGAACTATGCTTATTATTTACTGGCTATGTTGTTGTTCCAACTGTAATACGCAGTATTACAACTCTATAGTAAATGGGGTCTTTATACAGATACTTAACTGTCCTGTCATTGTTCTCCACTACAAAATGCTGCCAGATCTTGTATCTCTGGGGATAATCTGTAATATCTCGGTACTAATCTTCTCATTCTGCAGTGGGTACCTCCAGGAATCATTTCCCACTTGCTACCTTTAATTTCTCCTCGCTAGGCTCTTAACTGGTTTGCAACCAACCATTAAGCCTATTATCAGATAGCCTAGGAAATAACGGCCCCGATTCTGCTTTTATGTAGCAGCTGCTCAAGTCATCAATGTATGGGCAAAAAGGTCATCCTGAGCAATAGTTACAGAATATTGAAGAGCTTTATGTTTCAGTGTTTATTTAGTAAAGAGAACAAGCAGCACTGGACACTGTTAAAGGTCACTATGCACCTCATACGGATCATTTCTGCTTATCTTGCTCTGTTACTTGTTTATAGCAAACCTCGGAGCCAAATTTCCCAGAGATTGTGCTGATTGCCATCAACAAGCAAGGAGTCTCACTGATACATCAGAAGACAAAGGTAACAGTTGCTTCTGAAGAGCCTGTCTAAGGAAGGATTTCATTGACAGCGCAAATTTAGGGACAGCAACAGGGCCTTCTCCTTGGAGGAGAGAGAGGACAGAGTCCCTCTATTTATTTTTTGTGTGGAACCAAATAAAATGTTATTGCCTTACATCACGTCTTTGCAGTTTCTGCACTGGAAAGGAAACAGTGTAGAGCATCTCTGAGAAAAGAAGTGGTAATCATGATGGACCTGGGCAAAGTGGTAAGATCAGGCAGATGGATGGACAGTGCACTAGAGAATTTGCTTCAGAAAAATGCCTTGCAGGAAACCCGAACTGTCTAAAAGAGCAGGTCGAATGACAGCATTTACCAGCTCTCTATCCCAGACAAACAGCCTGGGCTTACCAAGTTCCCAGGCAAAAGCATTTATGAATTATCACTATTTGCTTTTAATAAGAGAACAAATATCCAGTGAGTTTTAGATTATTGTAAATATAATGGCAGTGTGCTAAGGCAAAGATCAATATATAATGAAAGGAAGTCTCATTTGAGTGATTAAGACTCACCTGCTTGGTGAAAATACAATACATCTGGTTGCAAGACCTTGATCCACTGTATTTATAAATGAAGTGGGAAAGAAAAAGAATATTCTGGTTCTACAGGTTTTCTGACATAACAGCCCATTTTCATTTGAGAAATGTGGCATAGTTGAGTTTGTTTCTCCTTACAGGATATTTTAACAGTCTACCCCTTCAATAAAATCTCCAACTGGAGCAGTGGGAGCACATACTTTCACATGACAATAGGGAACCTGATACGAGGAAGCCGGATCTTATGCGAGACATCTCTGGTAAGAAGAGTTTTGTTAACTTACACACATGAAACTCCTAATTTTTCCCTTTCATCCACAATTGCTACAAAACAATTGTGCCAAAACAGATGTTAAAACCACTGCAGATACAAAAAGCATTCACGGCTACGTCGATAAAATTGCAGTTCAGAACCAATTCAGTGCTATATAATGCCATCTGTTGCAAAGAAGTAAGGCACAGAGACATGGAAAAACAGTAATGTCCCAAATTCTTCCCTTACATCAAAATTCTATCTATCTGACGCATTAAGAAAAGACTGCACTTACCCACAAAGCTATCTAAGAGGCTTTTCGTCTGGCATAGTTTGATCCATCTATGCAGTAACACCATCCTTGTAAGAGTTTACACTTGTTGGCAAGTGGTACCACCTTTTTAAGAATTGGTTTCAGATTGTTAACAGACTCAAACAAGCACCGCTGTATTGCCAGTTAAAGGCAAATTTGTAAAGATAACATAAAAACATTCAAGAGCTAACTTCTTGTACTTCTAAGTACAAGATGTCAATCTATAGAATGAACGAGAAGGAGACAATAGAGCTATGCTCTGTAAAGTCTGGTAAATCTATGAAGGGAAGAGCAGAGGGAGGAATAGACAAATAATTATCAAAACAGTGATAGCTGTTGGACGAGGAGGTGTCCATGCAGGGAAGAACCTAAGAAGATAAAACAGGAAGGAAACTGTGGTTCTTTTGGCTTCTGGAGCTCTTTGAGAGACTTAAGGCTTTTTTTCTTTTCTGACAGGGTTACAAAATGGATGACCTGTTAACATCCTATGTACGTCTGCTAATGAATGCTGTAAACAAGAAAAAGAGCCTCCCAGCTTGAGAGTGGAAATAGAACCCATGACCTGTATCTGTGCCAAACTACCTGTAATTTCCTCTCCCAGAAGAAATGCCATTTAAAAAATATTAAACTAGATGATCAGTCTTCTGATCACATGCTGAATGAACTGTGTTGCTGAAATACGACCACAAGAGAAGCTCAAGTGAGCGTGTACTTTCAAGTATCTGTAACACTTGTCTGTCTTAGAGGTAGTATAAGAATTCCATTCAGACTTTGGATTTAGAGAAAGTTTAGATGGATTTTAATGTAATATGGGGGCTGGGGGTGGAGGAACCCTAATGTAAGAGCCTCTTCTGATACTCTAAATCTGCTCCATTCTTAAAGAGAGACACACTTTAACAGTCGTCTTCCTTTTGGAAAGAAAATATCCCCTTGTATGTGCTCTTACCAAATGCATAAACTCCTTGAGTCTCTGCAAACAAAAGTAATGTTATTTTTTTCCTTCTATTGGAAATTCTAAGAGTGGAGAAATGTCCTTTAGTAGTAGGACAACTGGACACCTTGAAAGGTAAGATGATGGTTTTCTTCCTTTTATCACTAGGTTACGTGCTGCAAGTTAGAGTAGACTATGACAGCCAGTTACTGTCAGATTATGACTGTCATTCCCGTGTGCTGCTAAATTAGCAGGCTGTCCACTAGTTTACCGTTGCCTTGGTTAAATTAAAAAGTTTTCTTTCTTTCATATTTTATAATGCACTTAGAAAGTAACAACTGCTCTCTATTATGCAGTTTCTAGCAAACATAAACAAGTTCTGAAAGGAGTCTGGATTTTGGGTCCGTTACTTTTACTCAGTTGCTCCTATTTCAAGTTATAGATGTGCTATTCAGTGCAAATCAGAATTGAAGAACTCGCTCTAACAGACATCTGTTGAAAGAGACTTTTCTGCTCTATAAAAATGTTCTCAGCTTGGAGTTATGCAGACATTCGTTCATGAGACAAGAATAATAGCTTTAATTTCTCCGAATCTTTTCTATTTCCTGTTTAGCAGGCACTTTGAGTGGTAAAATTTGATTCAGTACTTGTTCATCTCTCAGACCTTTGTAAACACGCAGCTTTGGCCTCTAGGAATCAGAGTGTGGTCAGTGTGTAAGGCACATATGCGCTGTGGTGGTAGTAAGCCTAGATGCTTACCCCATCAGAGAACAAGTACTCTTTCCTCAACGACGAGCCCTCCCTTGCTCACAGTGAAACATGGACGTGTCTTAAAGCATTTACACCACGTTCCTTGAGACACGATCTGGCAGTGCTGGAAAAGCAGTGCTGCTAGATCTCTCAAACTTGCCAATGTATGCACAATGGTTCTCTTGTTCCCTCAGACGTGTGTGTGTGAAATTCAAACGCTAACGGGAGTTTTGTACGCGGGTGGCAGGGAAGAGCCCCACTCTCTTTGTGCATCTAAATGAGTGCCACACTTGTCAGAATAGTTGATCCTTTTGCATGCAATTAGATATTCCTGCTGTAATGTCCGTTGCTGGCAATGGAAACATTTGAACTAATGTTGACTTTGACTTGTTTTGTCATCCTATGTCTGATCTAACTGGCTATAAGTGAGAAGCATTCAATACTTCACCTGTACAAAAAGCAATTTTGCAGCCAAACTGAATTGCTTCTGGTTTTTAAATAAACACTGCAGAAAATCAACCACAATGTCTTTCTTAACAAGAAAACGGAATATTCACCCTAGATCCATGTAACCTAAACCTACCAAACATCCACTACAGCCTGTAAATGATCATAACATCCCACCTACTCGTCATAAACGCAAGACAATTTGTACAGCACAGCCTCGAAAAGGATGATACCCCCTATCTGCACATCCTCATCAACCAACACATCACCATAGAAGCAGCACACGTCCAAAATGTGAATTCACCACAACAGTGCATCAGATCTGGGCAATCCCCAGAGTTCCTCAGAGTGCGTAATGCTCTCTGGCTCAGCATTGCAAATGTAATATATTTTTTTTTACTGTCCAATATACAACTTTTTTACATTTGGGGTTTTTTGTGTGAAGATTTAAAATGTATTACAGTTAACTTTATTACAGGAGCATAAAAAGGTACAGCGTTACAACATTTCAATCCACAATCACATGTTTTGGTTAGACAGCAGAAGCAATGTGTGATAAAATGAGAACTACACACGGTGCAGAATCCACACGGCTCATCAAGGCCTGAACCAAGGCAAGTAGCTGCTAATTATTTTACTCAGTCTACGCCATCCTCAGCACTTAACAGTGCTTTACAGACTAGTACAACCACATTTATTACATGTTTGCCTGCAATCTATTCCTTCACTTTTTAAAAAAGTGTCAGTCACATCATCTAATACAAAACATGCAACATCTAGAAACTCTCTGTACAGAAGGTTGAACAATATTTGCCTACATTGCACAGACTGCTGTAAAAATAAAGACCAGTATGCAAACCCTAGAGAGCAGATTAGGTTGCCATAAAGAAAGATTGCCAGTGATTAACATACCCTTTGAATACAAACAAGCTTCACATACTGTGGTTTCTAAAAGCAAAACCATTTTCAAGTGTACTCAGTGAATATTAGTGATTTTAATTCAGTATGTATATAAATATGAATGTAAACTAGAAATGCATATAATGAGACAACAGCTTTTAGTAAGTGTAGACTTCTGAGCCAAGTTCAACCTTGATATAAATCTATACTCTCCAGTGGTGTGATACCTACGATGAATTTGGCCAGCATGTCTGTCTACAGCAATGGAAAAAAGCATGCAGCTCATTCCTGACTGAGACCTTGACTTTATTTAAAAAAATACCAACAAACCACCAACCTGTCAACCTATCAACACGCTAAGGAGAATTCATAAGTCTGCATTATATTCTACTTAGTTTTTTACCAAGTGGACTCAAAAAAGTAGAGGAAGATGCATTTATTTAAACTATTCATAGTTATTTCTCCTACTCCTTCAATTCCACTGTCCCATAAGAAGTTATGTCAGTAATATTCACTATTGTAACTCTGCACATTGCAGGCTATGGGCAGCAGGAGTATAAGAAAAATAATTGTGAAAAAATAATAATTTAAGAGATACTAAGAGAACATCACCCTCTGCTATTATAGAGATCAGGCATTACGATGATTTTTTTCCCCACTAATTTTGGGAAATGCTCTGAAGATAAGGACAGAAACCAAATCCTACAGAACTGAACAGCGTATCAAAGAGAATGGTATCAACTGTCCATTGAACACTGAAGCTTACTAGGTCTACTGAACTTCTAGCACGAGACAAAGCGAGAGCCCACGCTACATCTCTATTTGCAGTACAAAAGTAATTCCGTTCACCTCTACACACATGCATTTTCCATTGCTGAACTTGAGAGCGGCCACTGAAAGAATATTATCTATTGTCTGCTAGTTACATAGTCTTTCCATATTTACCAGTAGCTATGTGGCTGTGTGCGCCTCTACAAACTTCCCAGGAGGCTGCAGATACACAGCTGCTCAGATTTGGCATTAGACACGACCCGAATGCTTTATGCTGGGAAGAATGCATAACATATTGATTTGCACCTAGATCAGTAGTTCTTGTGGTTTATGCTGTGACAAAAATGCCAAAGACCAGCTTACAAGACCGGTCTTTGCAGTGGCCACATACTACTGTACCAAAAAGACATGCTGCTCTTTGTGCCCTCAACTAAAAGACCATTTAAAGGCTGGTGAGAGAACAGTGACTAGCCACATGTTCTCCTAAAGCAGTGACAAAAGAAGCTACTATTACTGTCATCTACAATGCATATTGGTCAGAAGAGGATGGAAGAGTTCCACTGCTAAAATTAAGGCCTATCCCCTCATCAGTGTTATAGGGGATGCGGTAAACCCCAGCTAAAAGTTTATGGTAACTTACGGCAACGAAAAGCAAAGCAGCTGACAGAAGTTGAATTAGCAAAGCCAGTATTTAGGAGATGGTCTTGCATACGGGATTCTTATCTGCACACAGTTAACTGGGATTTCCCACCACTGCTGTGGTATCACTGGTGCAGTTTCATGGGTAGCAGCTACAGCAGGCGTGTTAACGGCTATCACTGCTTTAGCTACCGTCTTGTTTAGAACTATTCCGAGCAGAGTGTGATGGCAGTGAGGACAATTTTAAGGCAGATTATTGCCCCAATCCAGTTGCTGCTCACACATACAAGAAGTAAGGAAGCTTTAAGTTCTTGCTAGCCAATTCACCTAGGGCTGCAGGGTGGTGTCTAGGCCCAACTGCTGTGTTCATTTGACCTACCAAACTAGCCACTTTTTTGGAAGATTTAAATCATGCAAGGGACAGCAGTCTTCCAGTGCATTTTGTCCTGTCTACCTTGCAAAAAGGGCAGGCACAGCCTCCAGCTATTCATGGAAAGGGATTTTGATGCTGCTCATCTTAGTTCAGCACAAGAAACTATGGGGGACACCTCCAGAGGTCTCAGAAGCTCCATGTGATTATACAACACAGGGGTGGACTCAGGAACAGCGCTGCTGATGGCCCGCCCCTAAAGAAATATTGAGAATGTTCAAAACCAGTAAATTTCTCAGCACCTTGGGTTGTGATAGCAGAGGCAGTAGGACCAGTGAAACTTCACCAGTGACAGGGAAAACTAAAGAGCAGAACTATGTGCTTAAGATATATAAATCCACGTCTGAGGTCCTCTTTTTATGTACAGTCAGTCCTTAAGAAGAAAGGCGATGGGAAACTCTTATTTGGGTGAAAATTTTAAGAAAAATACTTCCTGGGTTTTTTCTGCATAAGAGCGTATTTGCTACAAACTGTAAGTATTTGAAAGGCCTTCATGTAATTGGGCTTTCTGAAGCATGACCAACAAGCGTATACACATCTTTCAAAGAAAGTGAGAAGGATGGGTGAACTGAAGCACTTAAGGTGGTACCATACTATCAATTTGATTTCATCATGCAAGAGACTAACCAAAGCTCCAGCCGCATTGCCTCAAAGAATGTCAGTTAGGTCAGTGGATAGGACACGCTTTGTGTTGACCACTCGAAGCTCCAGTACCCATGTAGCAGCAGAGAACAACCTGAGAAAATTATAGCGTCGGTTTCAAACAAAACATTTTGTTTCCCATAGCCACCTCCTCCTTAAGAAGGGCCTAACTATTCTGAAGAGGCTGACATGGCCTTGACAATTGAAATCTCCTAAGCACTGAACAGGGAAGTAGGAAAGCGAGCTGCTTCTGCCGTCTTAACGCTGGACCTAAGCCAGACAAGCATGCAGTGCAGGTGCCATAACTATTGGTTCCTGAGCCTTCCCAGTAAACCTGCAAACTAGGACTGTATAGCATCCGTATCTGCTCAATAGGAATCTGGAGAAAGACCAGAACATTTTGCATGTAGCAAAGAGTGACAGCTTTCAGAATATTTGTCTACATATTAAAAAAATGAAAACTGTCTTCACCCAGGGTGAGAAGAGAAATTTTTATACTTTAAGTGAAAAAGAGAAAACCACACATTTCTTCCACCCCTACAACCAACCACTGTTTCCAAATTCCTTAGACCGCAGAGGAATAAAGAGAGAACTATAGGTCAGCTGAGGAAGGAAAGACTGTGTACAATTCCACAAAGGCAGAATAAGTCGTTATTAGCAAATTAATAACCAGCCTGTAAACTGCTCAAGTAGAAATCGTATTCCTCTTTCTGCCAGTGTTAATAGAAAATTGCTTGAGAAAAGGGATAGTCAAGATGCAAGCCACATTACCAGAAGCAGGGGAAGGTACTACTTATCTTTGGTTTCACTTGTCTTTAGTAATTGCCTCTGTGATCAACAGCTGCTGTGAGCAGCAGCTTATGACTGTAAGACTACAGTCAGTAGACTGACAGACCTGTTTAAGCAGAGTTTAAATCCAGAGCTTTGGGATGTGCCTTCTTGGATGCCAGCTCTGATAACTTCTTCAGCCGTTTCTTCAGCTCCAGAGGGAATTTCTCATAGCACTTCTTGCATACAGGCTTCATGTCAAATTCCACAAACTTATTCCTTTAACGCAAAGAACAGTGGGCTATTAAAATGGTATTTGCAAACTATATGCTTCACTAAATCAAGACTCCATGCATCTACGTAAATACTGCTTTTTGTGTTCTACTGCATGTATAGAACAACTCACTTCCTCATCTGGTCATGCAAGTACAGAAATTGGGTTCTTATCAGGGAACTAGGGTCTACAGTATTGCTAGTTAAATAAGGGGCAAGATTTTCCTATATATTTGTATGTAACAGTCTAGAATAATAATGTTATTATCGTAGAATGGAAGCATCACTTCAAAGGTCCCCTTTGTGATGAACTAGAGCTCCTTCATATACGAGGCCAGTGGGGCTAACCCAGCATAGTAGGATAAGGGTTTGAACCTGAGAAAGGAAACATGTAAGATTGTTTTGTTTTCTGTCCCTCTTCTAGATATTTGAGGTAACTAGCAAAATATTTTCTTTCAAAACAATCTATGCAATTGCAAATACTGTCATTGAGGGGAGCATCCAGACTAAGGAGACATGGAGGCTGCTGGTATTTCAGGACAGGCAGTTACTCGAAGTTTAGAGCCTTCCCTCTGTACTGCTGAATGAGTTCTCCTCTTACCCAACCTTCTTACAGAATAAATTAATAAAGGAAAAGAAATTAGAGAAGATGCTGAGTCCCAGCTCCCTTTCAGTTCTGAAATCAATGGAATTATAAGCACCTGCTCCCACAGAGAAATGGCTTCTGGCCCCTCGGAGAGGCACTGGCTCGTAGGTCCCTGAAGCTGATACCCTGCATTAGGGGCAAATGCCTCATATGGTCCAAAATATAAACACTGACTTACTTCAGTGTAAGCTTGATGTTGCAGGTGGAGCAGGAGAAGCAATTCACACACCAGGCCTTGTTAAGAGCTGATACCACTGCAAAAGCAAAAGCACAAAATAAGAGGAAACTGCCGGATTATTTGAATTTGGATTTGTATCCAAATTCAAATGAGGCCAGATGTGAAAAGAAACACTGATGCCTTGCAACTGTGGGACTGCAACAGCTGCACTAACAAATGGAACAAGGACAGCAACCCAAAACAAGGAGAGAACAAATCTTACCATCTCCCTCTATCACGTGGCTGCAGTTGTAGCAGACATCTCCAAAGAGCTGCACAGCAAAAGAAATCAGAACAAGAACTCACGTTACAGACTGCTCGTGCTCCCCAAATTACACAGCTGGTGTGAACATTAAACCCTAACAATCAAAGCATTCCCAGACATTGCAGTAGCCCACAAATATACCAATTTAAATCTTCTGAATAACTTCTCATACACTTGCCAAAGAGTCTATGTTCCTTTGGATCTCATATCGCTAAATACTACAAAACCTTTTTTGTTGATGCCTCACACTTTACCACTGTTATGTGATCTTAAAGTCCTGTACGTGTGGCAATTTGGAGAAAAGAGGATCGGTAGAGTATGATGCTTACTGTAGACAAACATCTCCTGATGCTTAACTATAAACACCACGATAAAGCTTAGAGCTACTTTCAAAACAGTAACACTTATCTCTTATGAGACAAAGAGACTAATTTATCTGACAGAAGAAAATACCAAACTCATAGCTGTTCAGTAAAGTCATACAGAAAAAAATAGGTTTTGGTTGGCTTTTGAGACATACTTTTCTTATGCTTTAAACAGCACAGTATTTATCTTAGGCCCATGGAAGCAAGCAATTATCAAAGAAGTCCATACAAATAGTTTTGGAGTAGAATTACAGGGATTTTAGTCACGACCTGTGGTCACTGTTGTTTTCTGTCAATGGCACAAAGAAAAATCAGTATCCCCAAGACATTTCTATTCTGTTCTCAGCATCACTTTTCACATGTACCAAGAGAAACTATTTTTTCTGTTAAATCTCACTGATTTCTTAGTATTGTGTCACCTCTACAAATTCAGATTATGCACAGTCTGCATAGCTTTGCATATGTAAAATGCAAAAAAGCATTTGCCAGTCAGAGCAAGTACTTACAGTATAGATGGCAGGATTTACCTGGTTATAGTGAGTTTCACAATAAGCCAGTCCTTTTTTCTCATAGTGTCGGTGCCCCAAGAATGGTTTCTCACATTTGGCACAAACAAAATGCTGTAAAACAAAAAAAGACATTCGGTGGCAGGCAAAGTGACTTTTCCATCGCTGGGAAAAACATTTGCACGGATATCAACCATGGCTCAATATGGGACAATAACAGAATCATAGCATGGTTTAGGTTGGAAGGGACCTTAAAGATCATCCAGTTCCACCCCCCCTGCCCTGGGCAGGGACACCTCCCACCAGACCAGGTTGCTCCAAGCCCTGTCCAAGCTGGCCTTGAACCCCTCCAGGGATGGGGCAGCCACAGCTGCTCTGGGCAACCTGGGCCAGGGGCTCACCACCCTCACAGCAAAGAATTTCTTCCTAATATCTCATCTAAACCTACACTCTTTCAGTTTAAAACCGTTATCCATTAAGGCTTTAATGAAACTCAGACAGGAAAATCTTTATGAAAATAAAAGAGGAAATATTTAGTCTACTATAGTAGTTAATTGTATTAAAGATAGGTAGAAGACCTGCTGAAAGGGAGATCATCTTGTGTCTATACTGACAGACTTGCGGACTATTACCTTACTTGTTTCAGAGAAGAGAAACAGGAACATAAAACATGGTTGGTATGAATGCACTTCAAATGAGCAGCATAATCTCTCTCAGTTCAAGCCCTAGGAAGCTTCAATCACTAAAAACATAAATCACTAAAAAACTTCAGAGCAAGCTGTGATGACTCAGCTGAGAGTTATAGAAACAATGAGCTGAAAAGGCTTGAAAAGCAAGAATTGCATTGGCTCTGCCTACATTACGAATTCTAATGCTGTTATGAACCTGTCAGCTGGGGTTGGGCAGGATACATCTAAGTACATCATGGTAAACATGTAATTTATTAGTAAGTAAATGCTGTTCAGTGAACCATATTCTGCAAGAATCTTTACAATGCAAATCAGGCATTTTAAAATTAAGGTTACTACTGTTGTGAAAGCACAGCTTTCTTAGGCAACCCTCGTGACCCTGCTGTACTCATTCACTCACAGAAGGTGAAGACAATCTGAAACATAAGCAATTGGGTTTTGTCTGAATTCATATATTACAGATCATGTAAATCTCTACCGCTTCCAACTGGCACTAGTCCTCTTCCGAAGTGTCTCCTGAAGGAAGTTTCAGATTCAGAGAGGCCTCACCTCAACATGCCATTGCTTTCCCAGAGCATTGACCACTCGTCCCTCAATGGGCCTGCGGCAGGCTCCGCAGATGGGGATTCCCATCTTGTCGTGGCAGGGCAGGCAATACAGTTCTCCCTTCAGTTCCCGGGCCTCAGCAGTCAGCTCCTTCCTGAAAACACGAACATTGAGTGCATCTCTTTAATGCCCGAGATGAAGTTTTGGAAGACTAAATGTGAAAGTCAACATACTTTGGCAACATTCATGCCACAAATGCAGAGTCATTAAATTAAGCTAGTGAAATATAGTTATTGTCAAATATATTGATGAAATATATGACTGATGAAATAAAGTTATTGTCATCTTTCTAAAATTGCTTTCTCAGTTTGCCAGACAAGAAAACATACGGGGAATATTATGTCTTTGTCTAGATACTCTGGCAGAAATATGATGGAAAAATGCAGTGTCACGCAAAGACTCAAGCTATCTTTGAATGGGATAGCTCAGGCACAAGGAGCACGCGAGCAGTGCTCAGCACTGTTACCCATTCTAGGGCAGTACTGTGCTCCAATTATACTGCCTTCATGCTAACTCTGGTCAGACAGGTATCAGCGGTATCAGACAGGCACAGATGGACTGTGCCAGAAGACTGACACAGCTCACAAACTCATCTTTTTTCCTATCCAGGAATGCAAAGTGAAACTATTTTGAATAGCCCAGCAACAGCTACCTTTGGACAACACTATTATTGTAATCTGCACACAGCCTTTCACGTAAGTTCATACTAAGGAACTATTTTTATTTTCAGTACAAAATAGTGCCACTCAGTTTTAGGATAAAACTAAAGTCATTCAAGTTTAGGCAAAATAAAACTAAATTTTCCAAATTTCTTTCGATTTGTCCTCACACAATTTTTGTTTCCTCAACAACGTGAAGGCAGCAAAGTTTGAACCTTGGAAAGGACTGCGCTGATGACTGTACTGTTTGTCTCTTTCTTTTTTTGTCCGAGTTTAGAACATGAGAACATACCCACAGTGGGTGCAGTTGAAGTGATCCGGATGGTAGGAATCATTCCGAAACATCAGAGGCTGCTCATCAATTATCAGGTGGCACTTCTGACAGATGTACTTGCCCAGTCCCTTAGCTTTTTCACGGTTATGGCATGGCCTGCACAGATGCCTGGTTGAACAAAGTAAAGAAAAGAAAACACTAAGAAATTCTTTCTCCTAAAACAACAAACAGCACATGCTGTAGGATGTACTTTATGTAACAGAAGAAGTGTCTTCTGAGGTCAGACTAAACATAATTTAGTTTAGTATCCTGTCTTTCACACCAGTTGCACAGAAAAGAATATGTGGATAGAGCAGTCACAGAGTGACTAAGGGAGTATTCCCTTAGAATACTCCTCCAACATACACTGATTTATATCCCATCAGGGATATCACCCTGTCATTCTTCTAGGTATCCCTTCCAGTTCTTCTAGATCCTTTTTGAGAGGTGGGGAAAGAAAGGTGGCAACACTCTGTCACTAACTATGGGATCCAGCCATAACAGAGGCATTACAGCACTGGGAGGGAGAGTCGAGGAGAGATAATAAAAAATATTAAACCAAAGCACATTGCTCGAATGCCTTTACCATGGCTGGATTCCTTAGTCTTCAATAGCTAGGACAAACAAGAGACCATTGAATGCTAGCTCTTCTGCCTACAAATTCCTTTTAGGCCTAAGTTAAAGAAATTAAAGAACCATGCAACTTTATGTGATAAATGTAACTGTGTTCCTATCACATATTCTAGAACATATTGCAAGTACAGTCCTGAACAGGTAGATAAGCCAAATTTCTGGTAGAAAAGCCTGGGCAAAGGCATAAAAAACTTCTGCAAAGGCTGATGGAGTCCGCCGGGTTTATCCCAATATTTAAGAGCTCTGAGGAGAAGCTGTTCGGTTTACTTGCTTATTACCTAACCCTCTAGCTGCAATGCTGCAGGCTGGGAAGAATTTATGATAAAATGAAAATGACAGAGAAATTACTTCTGTGGGTTTCTTTGTCACAGAACAGACGAGCCTGCTTAATTCCTTTCACTATATCATCACTATGTGAAACACTTGCTGAGATTTACAGGTCATTCTCAAAAGACACCAGACAAAAGGAGAAGTTCAAATGGAAAGGGCAGATTTACGGCTGAAGTAGTGGGTTCTTTGCAGGGCCCCTTCCAAAATTCTGCTGTGATGAATCACTAACCCTTAGATCTGTAAAATGGGAATAAGAATACAACACAGATGTTGTTGTGAGACCTCAAACATTTACGACCCTCAGCTGGCAGGCGCCTGTCTAAGTGCTACGTATCATTATTATTCTCTCCAAATCTGAGTCCTCCTGTCAGCTAGTGTCTCTCTCCAGGGCTGGAACTACTGTCTGCCCAGACGGAGTCCAGAAAAAGCAGACAGCACCCCATTATAAGGAAACATGCAGCTGTGCTCATCTCAGTATAAAGGCATCAATTTTATTCGGCACTGTCAAATGCAGAGTAATTATACGGGGCAGGACATAGGGACCCTGAAGCAAGTGTCCTGAAAGAGACCCCTCTCATTCAGCTGAATAAGATGCCTTCAGCCATTTGCACTGATAAACCATTATCAACCCCTCCCCACTCACAAACCCTCTCTGCCGTCCCATAGACCCTCCTCTATTGCAAGCAAAGGGAAGTGTTGGACAGGCTAAGCTGTTACCATAGCAGCCGCCCCTCTCCCTCTCCCCCTCCCCACTCCCACCATTATGGAATTATCCCATTCTGAAATGTCCTGTTGTGTCTATTAATACCAGACTTCCACCAAACAATGCTTCTCTCCACCCTCCTAAAATAATCAGGGGACTCCAAGAAGTCTGTGTTCATGGCTGAGAGCTCAGTAGCAGCCTTTAGTAAGCACCACAAACGCTGGAATATTCATACAGTATATTCATATCTATAACAACAACAGCAACCCCAGTGCCAAGAGCTCAGCTGGGACGAAGCCTGCTCTTCAGTGCTGGGGTGTTCTCTCCCCTGCTCTGTTCTGTGACTGAGCTGATAATGCGCTATCAGAGCTGGAAGGACATTATATAGAGGGGCTCCCCTCACCACCCTCAGCAACTCTGCAACCGTGCGCTCTTTTTGGATCATCTTCCTGTTTTCACCGTTGCTGCCTCTATTTGCTTTTGCTGTCATCAGAAGGAGTTCCTTGAGACTTTCCCAAAAAGGACCCTATACTCCACCCATAGGACCGCACTGTGAAGAGGTAAGAGACAAACTTCTGTTAGCAGAATAATGAAGGAGCTTTTCTAATGGCATTAGTCTTAGCTGGTGTCAGTGAGGTGTAAAGACACGCACGCAGAGGCAGATGAATATAATGGAAATGTTTGAAACTAAGAACAGGCAGCATTTTTTGAACTTCCGAGAATAATTTCCTCACTCTTCTTTACATCACTCCTCCAAAACATAAAAGTTTTCAAACTGCTGTACTTAACGTACATCCATTTGTGCCAGGAAATCTGTCAGTTGTACGGTATGTCCAGTGCGCTCTGTCACTGCTTTGATGCTCATAAGAAACAAGTCTTTCAGCT
Organism: Dromas ardeola; assembly: GCA_013398915.1. Classification (NCBI taxonomy): domain Eukaryota; kingdom Metazoa; phylum Chordata; class Aves; order Charadriiformes; family Dromadidae; genus Dromas; species Dromas ardeola. Next base: position 124,082 of record VYZM01014734.1, read on the forward strand.
GAAGGGTGGGAGGCTCAGCAGGGAGTGATTTTCAGGAGAATAATTTCAGTCAGAAGTGGACTAATGAAGTGGACTAATGAAGAGTACTTTCAGTGAAAGACAGGAGACGCTCCCATTTGACAAGACATTACAACCATAATTGTAAAAAAACACAAACCCCAAACCAGAAACTGCTCTAGCTGAGAGCAAGACCAGGAATTTCTGGTATCCACTACAAACCGTAACATATAGTTCAAATTTATCTGCAGTGGGCACTATAACAAAAGCTCCAAACTAGCCAGGTAACTAACTTATGATGAGCTAAGTGTTTCTAATGCTTATTACTTGTTTCGTTAATGATAAATAGAGCATCTGCTGAAAGAGTAATCAGGTTGTGCCTATACTGACAGCCTTGTGTATTATCTTGCTTGTTTCTGAGCAGAAGAGAAACAGGGCATAAAATATGGTCAGTGCGCATGCATTTTAAATGAGCAGTGACATCCCCATTACAGCTCAGCCCTGGGAGGCCTGGGATAATAGCTCAAACCAGAATAGTACTCTGTTTAGCAATACGTAAATCACTAAATATTCACACAACATCAAGACTGCAATCCAAGCAGAAACTACTGGACAATGAGCCAGAGTCCTAAAGGAGTTTTCTGTATGTGGAGTTAAAGCCTCTTGCACAACACAGCTTAGCATAAACTACGCATAACAAACTTGGGAAGGTTTCTAGTTTGCTCTCAGCATTCACACAGGCTAGTACAAGCAGCTTTCTAGGACTTTGAGTGCTTTTTTGTAAGCAAACCAAATCAAAAAGAAAGAAAAAAATAAAAATGAAACACATTTATTTAAAATTGATAGGATAAAACGAGGCAAAATAGAAGTGGAACTGAAAATAACAGCAAAGGGCTTTCCACGCTGTCTACAGAACACACTGTCAAAGAACTATTACTTTTGTAAAGTTGAAGCATTTTCTTGAAAACATATCAGTTCTAAAAATAAACTCAACGATTCATTCTAGTGACATGTCAGCTTTTTTGCTAACCTACTCAATTGCTACACCACAATTTTCACGTCCACACATAGAATTGTAAAAAAAAAAATAAAAAAAAACTTGATGCAAATTCCCTTCTAATTTAAAACCTAAGCAAAGAGGCTCACTTCCCTTTTCTACGATTTCTGACCAGGCAATGAAAAATCCCTCCCTTCACTTTGCTTTAAAAAGTAAATTAGGTAACAGCAGCTCTCCTATGAAGGCACTCATTTGAAAAGACTGAATCTATTTCAATTTTATCATTAGTTCTAAGCCTCTCCCTTCCTGACACTGACCTACTGGGCTTCTAGATAGCTCTGACATTCTCCTTTCTACTCCACCCCACAGTATTTTGCAGTGAAAGCAGGTCCACATAGAAATCAATGGTACATTCAACACTGCAACGTTGCACACTGCAACACTGCAACAAAACTCTCAACTTTTGAAAGTCTTGGCTATTACAAGTCTGGCACTGACACTCAGCTGAATCTGAATCCCAAAGATCCTCCTTAGGAAATCCGCTCAAACAGAATCAGTTCAATGTATCATGCTGCTAAACCCCTAGCATTAAGCTTGTAAACAGGGAAAAAGTCTGCTTACTGCTTCACTTCCTGAACTGATTTAAATCATTATCATTAAAACAAGAGACATCCCTGCCTGTTCCATTGGACAGCCTTTGCTTCTGCCTTTTCAGCTGGTCCAAGCCAGCATTTACTGCTTTCTCAGTGGTGTCGCAACCACAGAGAGAGTAATGCTTAGCCATCAGACCACCCGACCACTGACACGTGTGTTTATGAAGATCACCTGATTACATTTTTCGCAGATGAAAAGCATATTTAAACAACGTGTCTGACAAAAAAGACTGCACAGCCAGAACATCAGGTGATAGGTACCATTGTACATTAACATCCAGTAAAAAGGCATGGTCTCATCGTGTTCCTCCTTGGGTACGCAACAGAGAAAATACATATTTAAACTGAACTTAAACTAATCTTGTGTTCAAAAATACTCGCAGGTTTTACTCTGCAAGGGACAAACGGACACTAGAAACAAAAACTGCAGGCTGCTCTGCAAACTCAGGGAATTCACATGGAAAACTGCATCAGGGAATTTTCCTTTTGTACATGAAAGCAAGATTTCACATGTATTTTTATAGATAAAATGTCCCTTGGAAAAAAGGGCAGTATAGTCTTCCTTGCAGATGCACTTCTAGTAATTCCAAGACAACAATTTGTTGCCATCTCCAGGACTACAGAGAAGCATGCAGCTGGCAGTAGGCAGTGAGTGGACATACACTCAAACCTAGGGTCTTTTTTGTGCCATAAACATCCAGGGTACCTAGGCAATGCATGGAGTAAGAGGGCCCCTCTGTGGCCATATGAAGAAATTTCAGTTTCTGAATTTCATTCAGTCTCCCTTCTGTTGACTTTTGTCTCTTCAACTGTGAAATAAACAGAAGTGGTCCAGCATATTAATCTCTAGCTATTGTAGCTTTCCATCCGTCACCTGTAAGTGACAGCAGCCAAACAAAAGATGGTAATTACCTTGGAATTTTGTTTACGTTTTACAATCTATTGGTGTGGTTTTAATCCCATTTCAGTTTCTCAATTAGCCACCAATATTTTTAGACATCTGAATAATCAGTTCTGTTGGGAAGCTGGATGCATTGCGTAATGCCTTGGATCAACTGCCTAAGGAGGTACGAATTCAGCATATAGTATAGCTTCTGCTCAAGATTAAAAATTTTGTCTAACAATGTCAGCAACTATCTTAAAATTTTAATCTCAGAAGAGGAAAATGGATGTATTTAAAGATGAATTTAATATTATTGAGGAAGAGAGTGAGTTACACTGGGAGAAGAAGAAAGCTGCAGGGAAGGATAACAGTTTGACAAGTAACCGACAGCATGGGCATTACTAATAATCTTTTCTGAGTCAATTCAGTGCTTTTTGCTGTTCAAATGAGGTGCTGCTACCCACCTGAAGAGTTTCCTGCTATATTGGAACTTGCCTTAAATACAGGACTTCAGACTAAAACAATTCTCAAAGATTTTCAGGATCTCTGCGTTTTTTTTAATAACTGCAATACCTGAGCTGTCTTCCACCTCTTCTAGGAACATGACAGATGTTCTAAGGTAGGTCACCTTACAACAGATACCTGTGCTCATAAAAGCCGGCTCATTGGGAGCTCTTCAGTCCTCAATCAGGCTTCCAAATTACACATAGCAAGTACTTTCTAGCTAGACATACAGAACCCACTTTCACTCTTCCATTAACCAGACACATAGGCATTTCACTGCTCTGTTATTCAACTGATCTTGGCACAGGTTGGAGACAAGCCCATAATCAGCTAGCTAGCTCTTTATAGTGGTTCCTTCAACATGGTTTAATGGTCTGGAACACCCAGCCAAGCAGGTGGCATTCAGAATTTTAATACAAGGGTTTGAACTCAGACTGACCTGTCGTATCAAATATCAATATTAGCAAACAGGAAATATCACTGATTTCCATGTGTGGGTTTTTTGTGTGGTTGTTTTTTTTTTTTTTTCCTTCACAAAACCAGGCTCTTTTGTAATATACTGTCTCAATTCTTTCAGGTTTTTGGGTGGTTTTTATTCAAAACTGTGGTGAAAAATGAATGGCCCAGCAGATCCCTCAAGCCTACTCTTGAATTGCTCAAATCAATCAAAGTTCTCTTTGGAAACGTCAGAGCAATGTGGCAAAGAGACACACCTCGAGAACATCCTTTTTGCCACTTTCTACTTCCTGGACTTCATCCTGGCTTTTGTTGGCAATGCCCTGGCTCTTTGGCTCTTCATCCGGGACCAAAAGTCCGGCACACCTGCCAACGTTTTCCTGATGCATCTTGCTGTGGCTGACCTGTCCTTCGTGCTGGTACTTCCCACCCGGCTGGTGTACCATTTTTCTGGTAATCACTGGCCATTTGGTGAGATCCCATGCAGACTCACTGGCTTCCTTTTTTACCTCAACATGTATGCCAGTATCTACTTCCTCATGTGCATCAGCGTTGACCGTTTCCTAGCCATTGTGCACCCTGTGAAGTCCATCAAGCTCCGCAGGTCCCTTTATGCCCATTTGGCATGTGCCTTTCTATGGGTTATAGTTGGGGTTGCAATGGCACCTCTGCTGCTCAGTGTGCAGACTGTCAAGATGAAAAACACAACCGTCTGCCTGCAGCTCTACAGAGAAAAGGCATCACGTCATGCCCTTGTGTCCTTAGCAGTGGCATTCACCTTCCCATTTGTTACTATAATGACTTGCTACTTATTAATCATCCGGAGCCTGAAGGGTGGGAACAGAGTTGAGAAACACCTGAAGGAAAAAGCTATCAAAATGATCATCATGGTCCTGATGATCTTTTTGATTTGCTTTGTACCTTATCATGTCAATCGCTGCATTTATATTCTCCATTACAATGGGACCAAAACTTCCTGTGAAACACAGCGTTTTCTAGCCCTCAGTAACCGCATCACTTCCTGCCTCACGAGTCTAAATGGTGCCTTTGACCCAGTCATGTATTTCTTCGTAGCTGAGAAATTCCGTGAGGCTTTGTGCAATCTGTTTTGTGTTAAGAAGACTGTAATGTTGCCTCAAACATACGAGGGTAAGACAAATGAAAGCTCACTAAGTGCTAAATCTGAACTGTGAACACGACTCTTGTCACTGCTTTGACTTAAGAACACTCTATTCCACCAGCCGGGAGCGCAAATATGCAGCGAGACAGTCCACCCAGAGTCCAACTCATCCAGAGGAGGGAAGTTCTGTTGTTTTTATGGGACTGCAATCAGCAAGAACCCCTCTGACAACAGAGATCACATGTTCTTGTCCGACTGAAACTGCAAACGGAAGGACAGTTCCACTAATTTCCAAGATGTGAAACTGAGGGCTGAATGCTTAGGAATAGGGAAAGGAGCAAAGAGGCTATTAAACAGACTTTTTTTCTTTAAAAAAAAAAACAACAACAACAACAACAAAACTTAATTCCCAAAGCATTCAGCAACGACACTTCCTCTGCACAATGCATACAGCCTACTTTAAAATTTTATATTGTGCCAGCAGTAGAGGTCCACTCCTGCGATAGACCTGCCTGATGAAAAGACAGCACGCATGAAGAGACATTACACGTCATGTTCAAGACTCCGAATTCAAAGTGTTTATACATAGTAGACAGAAAATTGGTACTAAATGGTGGCAAGAAAAAAAGACCAAAATACTGCAATGCACCCAACCTGGACTGGAATTAAGATAGGACTTACAACTTTTTTACTTATTCCCAGTATTCAGAGCCGGAGATGAGCACTAGGCTTCACACTATCTTTTCTATCTGCCCTCTGCCATTGTCTCAAAGCTGCAGACAGAGGCTGGCCAACATTTACTACACTGCCTCTTTTATGTAGTTCCCTGCAAAACATCAGATATCCCAATAACCCTCAAACTAAAGAAGGGAGAAGGCCTGTTTAGGAATACAGCACTCATCTTTACCACATACTGAATCATAAAAATACGAACCCAAATGGCAAAAATGAAGAAAAGTACGCATATGAAGAAGTGAGGTCCACTTTGTCCAGAGGAGATTCCTATCTTTGAGGTGTTTTACAATCATTTTTTGTGCCTTATCTAGCAAGACTATTCCTTCACTATGGGTAAAGTAGGGATTACCTTAACTATCCTCACTGATACAAATTGCATCCAGTGGAATATGTCTGGAAATGACAGGCAGACTAGGGAAGACCTGGTACAATGAGCGGTGGGAAAAAGAGTTTCCAACACTATTTACTAGAAGACTGCTTCTATGCTATGGAGATAAATATTATAGGAAATCACGTGACAGGTGAATTATATTTTTTATGTACGGATACATACACACACATATCTCTTTTCTATGCTTTTGGGAATGAGCTCCTTACCATTTTAGATTTGGCCCACAAATTATGTAATCAAACATACTTTATCTTGCTTGAACTGCTTCAATCCTGGCTGCTATCCCAAAACCCCTCAGGTGCTATCGCAACAGCCCTTTCTAACAACCTTAGGTGTCAGAAGAAAATCAACTATGCCCAGCTCCAAAAACTAAGGCACAGAAGTTGCATGCAGAATGGAAGAGAAGAGGGAGTTGAGAGGACTCCCTGCTGGACAGGGTACAAGTATATAACCTTTCCTTCCCTTCAACATTTAGTTAGTTACAATATAAACTCTAGGAAACTACTAGGCTTTGCTCAAAACAATATGAAAGCCTGAAATTAACTATGAATTGTACAACACTGCTAACTGCTGGATTGTTCTATTTTCTTATCATGGTATGCTTTTGTACAAGTTCCCTTTTATGTTTTTATTTCTTACTTCCTAATTAAATGCATTAATCAACCTTTAGGACTCATTTTTATATTTCTGTATATAAAATGATTTCCAAAGACCAGGGAAATCACATGCTGAATCAGCTTTGCTGTAATCCTTGTGTTATTCTCTTGGCCTTCTGCTTTACCTTGATTTCCTGCTCAGCAGCTTACTTGATAACACAATCCCTTTTTCTCACTTGCTATTCAGCCTTTTGCCCAAAATCCCTTTCTTTTCCAGAACCCACCCACTAGCTACTCAAATTTGAGTTTCGGTTTTCTACAAGTTTCATTGGATGATGAACACTGTTCTTCATTCCATTTCCCACCTCCTAACAGGCTATTCATTAAAGCTTCTTCTGTACCTTTTCAACCTTTACCTGTACAAATAACTGACCACTCTCACCATCTCACTGCTGTATCAATAACATACTGATAAAACTTTCAGAGCTCCTGCTCTATCTTACCTGCCAGCATTCTTCACAAAACCCAGGTCAGCAAGTGCTACATCGCAGAGCTCACAGCGGAAACATTCCGGGTGCCAGTTGTTGTTCATTGCCTTGATAACACGCCCAATAATGAACTCACCTGCAAAAGGAAAGCAAAACCTCGAGATGCATGCAGAAAACAGTCTTATCAAAAGTCTACTGCCCTTCATAATCCTTCCACTTTAATTCCGTAAGAATTATTACAGCCTAACTTTGAAAAAAACCACAATTCTTCCCACAACCAGGATACCCCAAATCACTGCTGGTATCATGCTTTGTCTCCCTCCAGAGCTCCATCTCCTTAAAATGACCTCAACAATCCCAGCCCAGGGCTGGCTGTCACTGCAATGGTGGGAAGTTTGCACAGCCCTGGATCTGTTACCCCGGGTGTTGATGTGCCCCATGTCTTACCACATTCCCCGCAGCAAGGAGCAAACAGCATCTGGAAGTCATGCTCACAGTACTTCCGACCTTCAAACTGCAAACAAAAGGAGAGAGAAGAAGCCCTCATAAATAACTGAACTACTCTTACATTGTGATAGTTCAGCATGATTTTCCATTGAAATAACCTATTAGTCAAGGTCAGTCAAGTTTTCCAGTTCTAGTCCCCGCCC
>VYZM01014734.1:131575-148388 GCA_013398915.1 Dromas ardeola
AAACTGCTAAGGATTTTTCTTAAAAGAAATATCCAGATACGGCTTCAGCTTCATGATGAATTCGCATAGCAAAAGGTTAAATTAATAGCAATACTGCTACAAGACCGTAAAAATCTTGAAGTGTCCAAAGCCCTTTTCCTATAGTTGGCTTTAATTTCATTTTTGCTTTAGTTTTTTTTTTTTACTCACGTAATTCAGAACTACTCCTCCTACATGAGGTTAAAACTCACAGCAAATCAAGAATGCTGCATGTTTAAAATAATGTGTTATTCAAAATATGTGCTTGCACATATTCTGTAAAAATGTTTAAACCTCAATTTTAAATGGGTTCACCAATTTCAGTTGCCCAATTGGAAAAGTCTGGTCGAAAATCTCCAAAAATAAAGACAAAAATTCACTTACATCTAATGAAATATTAAGAAACATCTTCTATTTTCTTTTTGAAATGCCTCTTACCCAAAGAGCAAGCACACAGTTTTTGTTGTTACCGATGTACAGGGAGGAGCATGTGAGAAGGAAAAAAATGGAAATGAAGTCGGAAGCCCATCAAAAAAAAAACAGCAACAAAGATTTAGGGATAAGAAATTAAATATGCAAAAAAGATGGAAATTCTTATTTCTGCCAGGATTTTCACCTAATTCCTTGCATTTTAATGGAGCTATTTCTCTTCTCTTACACACAGTATGAGACCTCACCTCATAAAAAAGTCCATCTGGGAACTGACGAAAACACTGGGCACAGACAAAGCAGTTTTCATGATAGAGCTCCCCATTGCTGTTCACAATCCTCTCTGCAGGATCAAATCGAGTCTGGCAGCGTTCACATACTGCATTTGCGAGAGCATCAGACATATTACTGGAATAAAGACAAGAGTAAGAACATGAGCAATGTCACAGCCAATCACATGAGTATAATCATATCATCCAAGTTTCCCCAACATCTATGAACACAATATTTCCACTGCTTTAAACTCCCTTTTAAAAAAAAAAAAAAATAGACCAATGAGTCAATTCAGCACTGACATCAGTTAGAAATAATGTTCTTGCAACTCACACGTGGCAGAATGAGCTCGTGTAGCAGACTTACATATTGCTCACTTTTGGCTTCTTTACCAGTCTTTCACCCTATTACGTCATCCTGCTAATAGCTCATGCCAAATACCCACAATTTTAAATAAACCGGTAGTTCAGAGAGCAGCAAACACAATGATCCTGACTTCTTGGAATTTCTGGTCTCAGGATGCGCACCTCCAAGGATTTTGTGATGTGTAATAAGCACTGATACCCCACTGCAGCCTCCCCTTCCCTGTAGCAACTAACAGGGTGTTTCCCCCTCTACCCCGCAGCTTATGTGCACAAGATTCATTGGAAAATAATTGCATATAATGCCTTTGTCTTCCTGACAATTTAGTTGAAACCGTCAAAGCGTTAAAAAGGTATGGGAAGAGAGAAGTCTCTCTGGCTGGCTTGGCAAATACATCAGCTTCATTTCCTCAGAAAGTGAGACTAAAAAAATCCCCAAAGCCACACTCGCTAATCGTGTAAAGGACATTCCCTCTATGTCCCCTAAAATGTGGAACGACCCTAAACTCTTTCACAAACTTTTCACGCTTGACATCATGGTAATCTAAGTTCCCTGTATACTAACAGAATGCAGTTTTAAAATCATATATCTTACGTCCAAACAGGGAGGGAAAAATTATAAGGCAAAAATCTAAGTTTCTTGTTGCAATGCGATCTTTCTTTTAACCACCAGACTATCCAATAATATAATAATTCAATACTGTTACACTTTTACATATAGAAAAACTATTTTATGCCTTCTTAGCACGTTCTGAATCCTATGATTGGAAAGAAAGATAGCAGTTTTATAGATGGGAGTATAAAAAATTTCCAGCATGTTAAAACTCTCTGAAATATTTGTGTAGTAGTTTTCCTGAAGCACGTAACACATGCATAAAATGAAAGATGGCTTGGTTTGAAAGGTTTTTTTTCTTTCTTTTTATATTCAAAGCTGCTTTGAACTGAATTTCCATCGTTAATGTTACTCTACAACCTAACATGGCACTTTCCACACCTCTTCACAGAGATCATTAATTCAATAAGCATGTTCCAGTAGCAGAAAATTCTCTTTCCTCTGGTCAGAGACACCCCTACAAAGACATGCCACCATTTGTACGCCAGGGCTTTGTGCTCTGAGCGCCACTAGAACAAGCAGGCAGCAGCGCAGGCAGCAGCAACTCCTGAGGCAACAAAACCAGCCCTGTGCTTCGGCTGGCGCAGCTGAGCCGTATGTATCGCATCTGCAGCCTGTACAAATATCCTACGCTGTGACCTGGAGTGACCGCTCAGTAAAAATACACATTCCTTCTGCCGCTGCAATTCCAAGGGTGGCAAAGACCAAAGGAGCTGGTCATAATTTCAAGAATGGAGTACAGATTTAGCAGAAATTTGTTACAACTTGTTTCCTTATTGCAGCACGAAGGAGCGTTAAAAAACAGACATGGACCGGAATTATGGACAAGCAGGAAATCCTGTGATTTCATAAACTAGAGACCATAGGTTAAAGAAATATTTTTGTCCTGACAGAGTACAAAAGGAATAGGTGAACACAAAAACATCAGTGTTTGCAGCAAAGTTGAGAGACCTAATCGGCTTAGTTTTCAATTGCCACTCTTTCCATTACATTATGCAAATGTGCACCAGGACTTGAAAATATAATCTCCCCATCAAGTATTTTTCCCCTCTTGAAAAATTTGATGCCTGAATTCCCAGACCTGAGCTAGCCAACAGCCATGATTAAGAAAGCCCCATGTCAACAGCAGCGAAAAAGGTCCTCTGGGTTACGGAAGGAAACCAGGCAAAACAGGGTTCCAACGAGTCTCATAGTTTCCTACACAACAGCAAATATTATACCCTACACACTAACAACAAAGCGCGATCTAAGGTTGTGTTGGTTGGGGTTTTTGCTTTATCAACATTTTTTAAATCCCGATTTTTTTTTTTTTTCTTTCGCCAAATGGACTTTAACAGCACTCCAGGGAAGGAACAGTACCCCTCACTGCCACTACCAACTACCCGCTGGCCGAACTCCGCGAGAGGAGAGCTGCCACCTGGATAATGGCAGTCTGCAACAATTACAGCCTGCCATCTGCACAGCCATGGTCCTGCATGAAACACAGAGCAAGTCCACGAGTGTGACAGTTCACACCAAACACTAATGACTATGCTTATCCCGGGAGAGATTCTGACACAAGTCCCATGGCTGTGCTGGCGAGAAAGATAACGAAGACACAGGCACTCACTCATAAGAATAAGGCTTTCAGGAGCCTCCATTCTGAAACCAGCATTTGAGGGCTGTCAAGACACAGTAATCCCACAGTAAACTTTAACTTCTAAACAATATAAAATCTACTGGGAAATTGAAATTCCTAGTGAAAGTCAATGACACTATTGTTCCATATTCTCACTGTCTTTCCTTAGCATGAAGTACAGCTTTGGATTTAATTTTTAACTCTAAAAAAAATTAATTTACCCCATTCATTTGCAAAAGCAAGAGAATATCAAAAGTCCCAAGAGTTTATTTACTGTTCTGCTGATGCATGATGATGCAAAAGTTCCAACTCCTAGCTGAATATGATAAGCAGCGAGAAATCACTAATGATTTTGCAAAACAACACAGAACAAGCACTTCAAAGATTTGGAAATGGAAACCATTAAAAAATTTTCAAACTGTCTGAGCTAGAAGAACTTGGTTGATGCTGACAAGATTTCCTTAAAGGCGTAAGAAAGATGATCGTGATACAGTTTGAGCTGTCCACGAAACGCCACAATGCAAATGAGCTAATGATTGTGGCTTTGTTACTCATACATGAGAGAAACTATTAGTCCAGGAAAAATTAAAATAAAAGAACCTGTCCACAAAACAACACAGTTCTCTGCCTCAGTTATAACCTGGTTGAAATTTGTTGGGGAGAGCCGTACGGGAGACAATTAAATCACACATCAGCTCCCGAACAACGTGTCTCCTGTAATACAAACCAGCAGCTGTGGCTCTTTGATAATCACAGCTCGCGTTTCACCTCTCTGCTCTCTTTTCATTCATGACTTTGCATCTGTTTTTACTTAAGCTGTTTTATTCTTTTACACTCAAGCTAAAATGTGCAGCTTTGGCATTGCCCTGAAAGTACGACTTTGCCTTTATTCAAAAGTTTTAGTTTCATGTATGCCATAGTTTCTTAATCTCCCTCAACTACACACCCCTGTGTGTCCTCTTTCTTGTGTAAAAACAAGCATTTACTCAACTAGCTCAAGGTTAAAATTAACAAAGGCTGGAAGGGGGAGGGAGGACAGTTCTAATTCAGAGCAGTTTTATGATTCAGTTTACTACACTGCTGCAAAAACACTTCTGCCAGCAGCATGGGGAGAGGAAGAGCAGTATCAAACCCATCCTTTTGATGGTGGTGCCAAGAGTGACCACGAAAGTTTGATGTGCTGTGTCAATCTTAAGATATTCCGACCTGAATCTTTCCCACAAAGGACAGTCCCCAACATGGAGTGCTTCTTGTATTCTGTTTGCTCACTGATTTTTTGCAATTCAGTAAAATACAGAATCTTCCTCTGTTTTAACAATAAGCTGGTGACACAAAGACAGGAAAAGCTATTAAAACATGAGCAGCTCCAACATCCTGAAGTTATCCTCTCCTGTGCAAATCCCAAAACTACCAGTGCTCAAACAATGCTTTTTCCAGTCTTCCACCATTATGCATTGTATCTTTAACAAATTATCTTTGTCAAAGTATCTAATTTACAGAAATTAGTTATTTACCATTATAATTAGGTGTGGGTTTCTTGTGCTTGGACTTCTTTTAAGTATTTACTACAAAGTATCAGCATCGTTCTCAAACTGGAAAAAAAAATAATATTCCTTCTTTATAAGAAGTGAAAGATAATTGGGAGACTCATTCTGTGCCACTGGTACAGGTGTGACAGAAAGATTTGAAAGCATTTCGCCTTTTTATATCACTAAAGTCAATATGAATCTTCCAAAAACAGTGGTTTCATATCTATTTGGGCTAGAAAATGTCGCATTTTTACATCATATTTTCATACAGATTCAGGAAACTGGGCCTGTATTACTACAGAGAAGAAAAAAAAAAAAAAAAGAGTTGGACTTAAATACCAAGAAAGCTGGCTAAATTATTACAGCTTCTATACTGTTACCTCCTTTTATAAACATTTGTCCACAGGGATGTAGCACTGCTGACAGATTCAGGAAAAAACAGCAAATCTAATCCTCACACTGCTAAGAGAGCAGAACAGAGGCTCCAGCCTTCGCTTTAGTAGAATCCAGTATCTTAAAGATGGGTGCAAGACAAAATGAACCAGACAACTAGACACAACCGGGAGAACAGATGAATGGTCTCAGCCTCTACCAGGTCCAAGAACGGCACTGCAGGCGCAAGGAGTGCTTCTGTCAGAAAAGCCCAGTCAGAAAAAAAAAACAAAACAGTTTTCTTTAACTGGTCTCAAAAGCTTTTTGACAAAGACCAAAAAAAAAATTTGCCAGGACAATACCAGACTTTATGATTCATTTCACAGATAATGACTAATATAAAGAAAAAAGAAAGAGGAAGGGTATCAGTTCATTAACTTCTGCGGAAAAACAGCCCTCAACTACTCTTATTCTTCCAAAATCTCTTCGCTGCAATTGACTGTTATCTGGACAACTTTGCCAAACAGATTTAACTTCTTTAAAGTTATTATTAATAATAACCTTGTCATAAAATGTTGGAGAAAAAAAAATCCCATTTGTTCAATGTATGATTTGCTGTGTATTGGATAAAACTACATGCATAGCTTAACATTTTCAGCATTTCTCCTTCTGGTTGCATTGCATTTTCAGTTCATTCCCTATTTAAATATTTTTTCAGCTGGCTACATACCAAACGAATAGTGTTTCTCTCCGCATATCTTCCTCGACCATGCAGCCCCCAATCTCTCAATGAAATGAACACTTTTTGTTCTTATTTACTACACAGGGATAACCAAAATTAAGAAAAACATACAAATGCAACTTATGGTCACAGTATGGGAAAAAATCTTTATGGATCCTCATCTCTCCTTGGCCTACCAGCAACAGCAATTTGCTATCGGTAGCAGCCAGGGGTTTAAAAAAAAACCTCCAGTCCTTCACACATTTCAGCTTTGAACAGAATACAATGTCCCTATGGTTGGCCTGCAGGGGAAGCCACAATCAGGCAGACCTTTGAGACCAACAGCAGCAATCAAAGTCTGTTGGCATTCACACAGAAAGAAATCCTATGCCGTGGGTACTCGGTAGTCCCTCTCAAAACAACGCAGTACTTATTTCCAGTAAATCATGACCAATTACTTAAAAAGACACGCATTTAGCAGTGTTCACTCAGCCCAGGGAAACATCAACAACATAAAGAAAAATACAAGTTTTAAACAGATTATACCTCTTACGCAGGAAAAACACCCTTTTGTTATCAAGCATGTACCAATCCACCCACAATGTCCATTTGATAAATAACTTCTCACACACATTTAATTTTTCCTGTCTTCACTTCCATTATCTCAAAGGAGCTAAAACGTGACATTTGTTTACCAGCACTGATAAAACAGATCATTCCCCAATATGTTTATCAATTATCATCAACTAGCGGCAACACGATTGGATTACTCTCATTTGACTGAAGAAAGGACACAAACTGTAAGGGCCTATATATCAGGAGGGAGAAGCAAAAATTATCCATAGCTCAAAAACTGTGGATAAAAACCAAATAATTCAGGAGACAAAATTCCCAAACAGATTATAATCTTCAGCACTGTCATCTGCTGAGTAAAATCAAAACATGCGGCTTTCTCCTTACTTTGCTTCAAGAACTATGATGTGAAAAATGTATCCAATCTACCTATCTAGACATTTCCCCCCTAAGTCACTCTGCCAGCTGCAAAAATTATTTCTTCCAAACCCACCTGCCCTTATTAAAAATTCTGCCAGTATTTTTAGTTTTAATTTACTTGCAAGCCTTGCTCCGTACACGTGTCACCACAGCAATACAGCCTCTCTCCTTCAACACAGCACAGTATCAGCCCCTGAGCATTCTCCTGCCCAGCACTGTATCCCTGTAGTCCTAGTTGTGCTCGGCTTCAGAGCGAGCTCCCTGCCCCGCTCCGCTCTTCCTAGACTTACTAACGTGCCCAAGCCCAATGCAGTCCATTTGGAGAACCATTACCATGGCGTTGCTATGCCAGTGCTGTCCGGATCACCTCCTCCAGCAGCCTCACGCAGCACACTTAATAGCATAGGCTTAAAAAGAGACGTCTTGCACAGATAAGCATTTTCCTAACACCAAGCTCCAGCTCCTGAAATCTAGCTGATATAGAAGGCAAACGAGAATTAACCTTGTCCTCCTGCAAAACAATACTAGTGTAGCGCTGAGTACTATAAACTTGCTGATCAGAAAAGGGCATTCTTTCTGCATAGCGGATTAAGTACATCTACTTAGGAGAGAGTTTTAAACTCCGATTTGTAAAAAACAAAATGAAGTCTTGAAAAATCTCTGTCATCTTTACAAACTCAGCAAAAAGTTATTAGAAATAATAATTGGAAATCATGGGGGAAAATATTGCACCTTCACCTTCTTTCTGGAAGGCTCTTACAGGTTACCATGAAACACCGTTAAACAGCTGAAATTTGACAATGTGAGATGACTATGTCTGGCTACTTATCTCCTCATCCTTCCTATCTTCAGGTCACACTCTGCTGTTTGTGTTCCATTGCTGCTTTTTCAATGCTTCTTTTCTTTTCTCTCACAGGTCCCTTATGTGCTTCTCACTCCTCCTGAACAGCATCCTCTCCGCTCAATGGCATCACCATTTCTTTCACTACCTTCTTACTCACTAAATTCTCAGATATTCACGCCCACAAATTTGTGTGGGAAAAATTGAAAATTTACCAACTAACTAATAGCTATAGGTTAAAAGGAAAACAGAGGGAAAAGTAGGGTTCCAGTGAGGGATCCACAGTTCAAAATTAGAAGCCAAACCAACTGCTCAATTACAGGTAAGCATCAGGCTATCTCCCGCTAAGAAAAGATGGAAATTCAAAACTTCTGATTGCTAAAACAAAAAAATCTCCTCTCCTGCACACTCACTGCTCTCCCCAGTGACAAAGACTTCAGATCCCATATCGTTGCTGCAGCTCACAGTTCTCCCAAAATGCAAGAAACTAAGTTTTATTTAATTCCTGTTAATTTCTCTCCTGCCCACAAGCCACTTCAATGAAAATTGAGAAGCATAGTAAAATTTTAATCTGAAGCACGGGAAAAATAATTATCAAATCAAGCAATAGAATTGTCTGGACAGATTTAAGAAGCTTTGGTTAACATGTTCTAAATAATCTCAAGAGGCAGCTATGCTCTTCAGTTTCTGCCGGACTGGATTTACTTACAAAAATTAAAATCAACTATCTTGCTATTAACAGTATAGGTGAAGAAATGGACTACTAAGCCCTAAAAATCAAGGAACAGTAGAATTTTATGAACATTTTGAAAAATTACTGCATTTCATCATTTCTTTATTCCCACAGTGCCTAAATACTTCACCATTAATGACACTAGCATTAATGTTGGTTCTGAACAGTCTAGTACGGTGCTTCGAAACGGGAAAGGTTCTCCATTGTTGTCTTCCTGTTATTGTTAAAAACTGAAAGCTTTCTCATCAGGAAAGTCCTTTCCTTCGTAATCTACTTGGAAATGAAAATAAGCAGACTTCATCCCCTCTGGCTGTGTGCAGACAATTCCCGTTTTAAATAAAAAAGCCCCACCAGCAAAACCAAACATCCATCAAATCCTGGAAAAATGCGATACCATTCCCTTCATCTCAGAGACGTACCCACGTATGCCAGCTGCTGTATCTGTCCTGTTGCTCAGGAGTGACCCTGTGCCACTTAGCCGATCCTGCCGGCGTTGATAAAGTTTGGAGGATGCCAGCCCCCGAAGTCTCAGGCCAGCCATGGCACCCAATGCCACTGTGAAGGGGAATGCAGAGAGACAACTGGAGCGAATACTAGCAACACTGATATATTCAATGAGTCACCTTCCTTTTGGGAGTTGCCTTTACATTTCAGAAGAGCTAAAGCAGGATGCATAGACCCCCGCTCGAGCATTGTTGCTTACAATTTGTCTGCCATTCTGCTACAGTCCTAAAGATCAGACAATCTCTTTCCTGTAGTCCACTAGTAATTACCTATTTAAGCCAGCACGCTGGGAGTCTACATCAGCAACTCATTCTGTGTTAGACTTGCATGTCTAACATATATATAATGTGTATAAATACTAAATATAATGTGTATAATACATGTGCGTAAATTTCATAAGTGAGATTAAAGAAAATAATCCTGAGTCTTCACATAATTAACCCACTTAATTCAGGAAGACTTTCTGATCAAAGCAACAGAGAAATACAGAAAAGCAGAACAGATTACTACATCTCTTGACAATGAACACTTTAGCTTACTGCAGATCAGTATCTGCCCCTGGCATCTCTAAGGTGGTTCCCTGCAGGCTGCTGCACCACACAGTGTCTTAAGGACACTGCAAACAACGGGACCGTTCCTTCCATTTGGATAAAGCATATTCCAAGAAACAAAACCATGAAGATTTGCTCTCCGGACACACTCCAGCCTGCAGAAGTGGCATGCAGCGGAGGGTCCGGAAGCAGGGAGAAGGAACATACTTGGCATTCCAACCTCCAGAGCTCTCTGCTGGGAACTGAACAGGGCCTTCAAACCCGAGGTCGCCCTTTCTACCACTCCCCCTCTCCACCCACCCCTGCAAGAAAGAGGATCACAGAGCACAAAGGGCTCTGGCCCGGTGTAGGGGGGTAGAACAAGAAACAAATTGAGACTACAGAAGTCAGTTTTTAAGAGAACAAAGGGAAAGGAGTGGAGGATGGGAGTATCTGAGTCAGTGTCATTTGATCAGCGTTGCCATGAAAAACATCTCTAGAGTCATTACCAACAAATTACTTTTTAGTAAATTACAAAAAAGTTAGGATTTTTGTAGCATGAGAGTGAAATATATTCCATGACTACAGCCTGGCAAGCTGTAGAGGGAAAAAAACCGAAGAGTTAAATATATTCCATGACTAAAGCCTGGCCAGCTATAGAGGAAAAAACCCGAGAGAAGGAGCAGTGATGACTTCCTAAGTACTTAAATGAGTATTAACAAGCAGAGATCCCTTCTGCCCTTTAAAGAAAAACAGAAGGGTTTACCGGGACACAGCAGAACAGGCACAAATAAGGAATATCAGACTTTCAAACCCAGCAATCAGTAACCTCAAAATCTACAATTCACCCCACATTTTGTTGGGAGTCTCAGGTTCCTGACCTCTGACAGCAATCTGCCACTATCATTTCTTTCAGATCACACGCGTGCTTCATCCATTTCTACTTCATGATGTAAATGGAACAGAAGAAGAAAAATGTTCTCCATACTGGGTGTTTTTGCTGACCTTTTAAATTTTTGAGCACTAAACCACTTTTAAAATGCAATATTAAATCACCTTTTTACTTTCAGCACAAAGCAAAATATTAAATCACTGCAACATTATCTCCCTTAACCTTAAGCAATCTGGCTAAAAATCTCCTTCTCTCTCAAACACCTAAGCTTTTACCCTTCTGACTCACAGAACCTGATTTTAGTGGTTTTCAAATAACCGCTCCTCCACAGAAAAGTATGACTTTTCCTCAAAAGGGAAGATTAGGGGATTGAAGGAAAAAAACTTGCAAATGGTAACAATCCTGTCTTCCCATCTCTCACCACAAACTGGCTCGCTCACTTCTCTCTTGCTGCCTCACGCATAAAGAGTGAAAATGCATGGTTTTGTTTTAATTTCCCTCTTGACAGATCGCTTTTAAGAGACAAGGTCGATGCCAAAATCTTACAGCTGGTCGATGCCAAAATCTTAAAGCAGAGAAGAAAGCAGCTAGACTTCTCTTAGGCACTAACAAGCAGTTCTCTTCAGAGAAGCACCTCTGTGTCCCCAGAACAGACTACTAAGGACCTTCCGACAAGTTAAAATTTATCTAGAGAGCCTCAGGGAGCAGATTTAGATGGAAAGACAATGAGATTAAAACCACATTTTTCAACCCAGAAGAGTAGAAACGGCTGCTTATAACTCAAAGAGATGAGACATCTTAGTTTGATGCAGGTACTTTCTAGTCAGCGCCAAGAACCTATCTTAATATTACCGAGCTTTATACTCCCTTCTCCTCCTTCAAACCATTTTACTTGCAATTGCTTCATAAAATGGAGCACATGCACAGCAGCAGCTCTCTACTGAATTAAAAAGCATCTAGTCAAACGCTAGCCTAATCGAAAATAATATACTCTTATTTCTTACCTCAACTGGATTAGGAACAATCAATAAGCGTATCTGTAAATGCAGCTGTTCTTCTTTTGTTGACTGCAGGAAGTACATAGGCGTATCCAGATCCCAATTAGACCAAATATAGTGATAACAAACATTTCTTACAAAAATAATTATGCCCTGAAACATGCACTTAGGAAGCATTTTCCCTTGTGCTTTGTATTAGATTAATTTCTAAAGGCAATATAAAAGAGCATAGGCATTTTTTACCTTTATGTTTTCTGATCAACGCCACAGCAGCAGTCTTAAAAGAAATTATCTTAAATTCTGGTTTATTTTCCTCTTTGGGCATTTGACAATGTTTTGTTCATTGGGCATTCACCGATCCTCTTTCTTAGGAATAAGTCCATCACAAACAACAAAGGAAACAAGGTAAAACACAGTAGGAAAAAAAAAAAGAAAAGAAACCCAACAAAAAAAACAACCAACCCCCCCCCAACCCCAACAATCCTCGAAAAGGCAAAAATCAAAATGGAGAGATGGAGACATCAAATACAAACTACAGAAGCAGTCTTGACTTATTTGTCAGTAAGGAAGCACCACAGTATACTTCTAAAGGCACCAAAAATCACAGAAACTGTATTTCTCAACACCGCAAAATATAGGAAGGCTGCTTAGAAACATACTATTTATGTATCTAACACATTATCTCTTATACAGAGTTTATTTCCAAATGTAGTTAAACAACATGTAACTTAATAAAACTAAAACATATATCTCTCTAATTTCTTTCTATCCTATTATCTTTGGATCTTAGTTGGAACAGATACATTCAAAGAAAGGGTGATTTTTATATATTTTTTTTAATGTTAACAGCATCCCTTTAAACCGCTGACTGCTCTTGAAATTAGGGACCATAACAGCCACTTTAGTCAAGACACAGAGAAATAAAATAGCTCAGCTGGAACGTGGCAGTCAGAATTACTATTTGCAAATTCCAGTGATCTACTTATCAATGTTCTCTAACAAAACACAATCCTCACATTGTAACAATGTAACTCGTGACACATGTAATATTTGAATTTAATTTGCTAAAGAGTCACCTATTTTTAATAATTTTCTACTCTGAATAGAAAGAAGTGCACGTTTTTCTTTGTATTTTCTGGAATTACATTTTCCCTAATGGTAAAAATCAGTAAATCGAATTTCTGCAGCTATTTAAATTCAGGAGACACCCTCTGCCGCTAAGTGGGACAGAACACTTAAAAACAAAAATGGTGTTATTTTTCATCTATCTTAATTATTAATAATGTATCAGTAATCACAGTACCTACAAGTGAGTCCTTTTGTGTTTCTATTTGACAAGAAAGGTGAAGTGAAAAAGCATAATGTGTCAGCACTTCATGTTTTCCAGTCTTCCTTGCTCTAACACACAACAAAATCGTTCCCTTTCCTGTGTCAACAGTTTCAAGACCAGAGGTGTATTTACGCCGTGTTCCTGGCTCTGGA
Source organism: Dromas ardeola (assembly GCA_013398915.1). Lineage (NCBI taxonomy): Eukaryota > Metazoa > Chordata > Aves > Charadriiformes > Dromadidae > Dromas > Dromas ardeola. Next base: position 144,484 of record VYZM01014734.1, read on the forward strand.
AGGTTCCCATTGATCGATATAGCCCTGCCCATGGCAGAGGGTTGGAACTAGATAATCTTTAAGGTCCCCTTCCAACCCAAACCATTCTGTGATTCTATAATTGTGGGGATGCTCCGGCTGTGAGAAAGTTCATCTCCTTCCAGAACCCTGAAAACCCCGAATCTCAAAAGCTGGAGAACGTTTGATTACATAATGTCAACAGATTTTAAGAACTACCACGTAACAGGCACCAAACAACATCTGGCCACACACAGTGCGGCAGAGTGACCTGTAGGTGCGTCTAGCAAAGTACCTTCTTGATGCTGAATTCTTTCCAGTGACTTAGGAGTCTGTCCCAGCCTGAAAACAATACTGAACAAACGGCATTTGTCATGCAAGGGGCTGAGTAGTACAATGTTTCACACTGAAAAGTACCGGTTTTGTTTTGCTGGGAAACTGCTACCCTAAATGGATTATACTATTACCGAGGAAAAAATCAGCTGAATTACAGCTATGATAAACTTCTCCGATAGAACAGTTAATCGTTCCGTCATAGGAACGACAGCAGACAGGAATTTGGAAATTTTCATAGCTGACAAACTTCCCAAGACAAACATTTCTGAGAATAGAAAAAACACTTGCATTCACTTTTCAAAAGCTAAAGCCAAGGCCTGCTCATTTTAACAACCCTCTGAAGTCCATCTGAGGAAAAGGAGACAGAAATGCTACGTTACTTTGAAGAACTGCATACTCTGCAGTGTCTCAGCTACCTTGAAACTTTCCACCAAGCCTCATGCTTCACATCAGAGCTTTTCACTGAATACAGTGTTGTCCCTTAACAGGCAGGTTTCTGAGGAAGCACGGAGAGAAGACAACAAGGATTACCATCCACAGACATTTCCCACTGTCCTTTGCAGCTTGGTGATTTCACCTGAAGTAAACATGTCATTCTAAACAGTACTACACCACAGCTCTATAAAAATAAAATCAGCTGGGTTCATACAGCCACAATTCTTCCCATCTCATCCCCATTTAGGAGCTGCATGGGTCCCCATGACCTATGAACATTTAAGACTCTTGAGTGTTCCTCTAGTTGTAGGGAAACTAATGTAAACTTGTAAATACACACCTGTTTCACATGTCAGAAGAACAAAAAAGGGACCATTAAGACAGAAAAGACAAAGTAATGTCAAGACAGGAGGCAAAAACCAAAAGTGTTTTGAGCATGTACAGCCACCCATCAACATCAATTTGTCATCATGGAGAGCAAAAATAACACTCACCCAAATCCTACATAGGGCTATAACAATTATTCATTATGTTCTCATACCCAACAACCCACCAAACATGATCTACATCGAATAATCATAAGAAGCTGCATAATACAAACATCAAGACTTCACACAAAAGAAAAAGGAATACTTATACACAAACTATGCCGGATCCATTTCAGCATTCCTAGTCAAGAAGAGCAATCCTTCAGGATTACATGAATGGTAGTAGGATTCAGGAGGATGACTATCCTAAAAAAGGCACCCTGCTAATTTTAATATCACTTCTTCACGCTTTTCATCTTCGAGACATTTTACAAAAGCAAGCTTATTCTCACAAACTGCTTTATAACATCTGGGTTCTGTTTTACAGATGGTAGAACAAAGTGATCGGAGACACGACAGTGCTTGTGCCAACGGTCAGAAGATGCCGGTAAACGCTTTCCCCAGCGCGTTTCTCATTTACATCTGTCAAATAGGTGACTTTACAGAGTTCTCCAGCGTCAGACAGCGTGGGAGGAGAATCAAGCTCCAGATTTAAACAGCAGATGTAACTCCAAGGCCAGCCCGAAGAAGAGGCGAGCGAATGCGTGGGCAGAGAGGCAGCCCATCAGCCAGAAGGGCCCCGAAGCGCGGGGCTGGGGTGCGGGTCACGGCGGGGGAGCGGGCTGTCAGCGCCTGAGCCGCACGCCCCAGCTGGAGGGAGCCTGCCCGCCGAGCTCGGAGCCACCACTGCTCCTTCCCAACGCTGTTTCTGGTCTTCCCACCCCGCCCTTGGCCGTGTGGCCGCGCAGGGGTAAGGCACAGCGCGGCTGCCCTCGCTCTGCTCTTCCACGGGGGTCAACTTTCCGAATGCCGGGGCTGCGGGAGCCGGCCTCCCCCGGCCGCAGCGCGCCCCGCTCCGCCCGAACCTCACCGGAGCAAAACCTCCTCTCCCTCGACCACCTTCCCACCGGGCGCACACCACCCGGGCGAAGAGGGGCCGTTCCCGACCCTCCACCGCTTGCCACGGGGGCGACGAAGGCGGGCAGAGCCCACCGCGGCCAGGGCGCGGGACCGACCTGCGCTCCCCCCCTCCCCGGCCTTACCTGCCCGTCATGGCGGCGCGTCCCCGCCCGCTGCCGGGCTGTGGCGGAGGGGCTGCCGGTCGGGACGGGCGGCTGGGCGCAGCGGCTCCGGCTCGGCTCCGGCTCCGACCTCGGCGGGCAGCAGAAACTCCGCCCCGGCCCGGGCCCCGGGGGCGTGGGCGGCAGCCCCCGGTGACTCAGGGCATTCCCCCCTCCCTCGGCCCCGCGCATATTTTTCCTATAAAGGGAAAAAAATATTGAGTAAGGAAGCAGCGGAGCGGGTCCGCCTCCCGGCCGGGGAACGGGGCGCCGGCGGCCCCGGGGCACGGCGGGCGCTTGGCCTCATCTGGTAGTAACGCCTCGAGCATGGGCCCGGGAGGGAAAGGGTAAACGCTGAGTGCGGGGTTTTACCACGCAAGCCGCTACCTGGTGTACAGTTATATCTGACAGACACCTCGTTGACGTAACATTTTTTCCTGTGAACAAAGCTGCCGCGCTTCCTGCCAGCCGCGACAGGCAGTGACACTCACGGCACGTCCCCACGGCGAGGGGAAAACCCGCTTCGCAGCGTGCCTCATCTCCCAGAACGCGGTTAAATGGCATCCTTTGCTGCCAAAAGCAAGAGGGAATCGCACGCCCTAACGAGGACCCCTCCAAATGCGACGTTGTCAATAACATCTAATCCCTTCTTGCCGATGATCACTTTGCCCTGAGCACTCAAAGAGTTTTATGCTCGCTGACATGTATCAGTGCCAAAGTGATCCATCAAATGGGACGGGGAGCTTCTGCCCAAAAGCGGTTTCAAACTTCATTTGCATCTTGTAAGGTAGTCTAGTATACGACGTGACTCACCACGGCCACGGGTATTGCTGCAAGCCTGGGACTGATGATGGAAACTCTGTGCTCTCTGGTGTCCCAACATCTCAATTTTCAGCCCTGCCGTAAACATTTAGAATCATACAGGTTAAATTAACATTCGGTATTTTTATTACTTATTTAAACCAGGGTGAAGAATTGAGTTAGGTGTTCTTAGTTTGGTTTAACGGTTGGTTGAGGAAAGAGCAATACATAATCTTATTAATAAACAGCCAACGACTTAACAGATCTGGCTAAGCGCACAGACAAGCTCTTAGTCACTCCCTGCATCTCTAGGCCCTCCTGTTGTAGTGGTTTCTGGGTGCCAACATGTAAAGTCTCTACTTTACATGTCAATCCCTGGGACTGAGAGCTCCAATGACTTGGACTGAACGTGTGAGGACACTGCGGGTGCTGCCGAGGGTGTCGGGGGGAGCATGGCGCCGGGCCTCCAGCCGCCGGGCCCGGGCAATCCTTCCTCTCGCCTGCAACCTCCCCTGGGGCTACCTGTGAGCCGTATCCCTCTCCAATACCACCTTGCTCTTACCAATCTACATTTTGAACGTGACAACGTCTTCCTTCCAGCTGCTGAAACCGTTACTCCTCGCAGCTGCCAGGCCCTTCCAGCCGCCTCATAAGGAGCTCTCCCTCCAGCAGCGACATGGCCGCCCCTGCCCTGACAGCATCCCCGTTTCCTTCCGTCACACCACTCTGCCTTTCCTTTAAGGCGAAA
>VYZM01014734.1:149132-180071 GCA_013398915.1 Dromas ardeola
TCCTGGCCGGGCTGCCGGGGGGAGCCGCCGGCCTGCGCCGCCTGGGCGGCCTCCTCTGCGCCGCGCTGCGCCGCCGCGGGAAAGCCCTGCCGGTGTGACAGCCCCCCAGCGCCGCCACCGAGCGGGGGGACAGCGGCCGCAGCCCGGCGGGACGAAGGGACTGAGAGGCCCCGGCTGCGCCGGGCACGAAGGCAGCTCTCCGGGATGGGGATGACGCCGTCTCCTGCCGCTTCTCGTCCTTCGCCTGCCTGCTGGTTTTCCCCCTCGCCGGTTCCCGAGGAAGACGAGCGGCAGCGGGGACTCTCTGAGCTCGTTTGGCTGCGTTCGGGGGTGGCGGTGGCGGTGCCAGCCCTCGCCGAGCACCGCATTTTGCCTTATTGCAAAGTCAGCCCGATAGCCGTGGTCCAGAGTGGCTCCGGCTGGGAGCTGGCAGCATCCTACCTCCAGTATAGGACCATGTGGCTGCTGCAGCCTGCTTCGAAACGTGAGTGAGATTATGGAGCCGATCAAATGTAATTACCGACTTGCCCATTAATGTGAACAGCAAGCGTCTTTACAGCTGAGGTGCATAGGGCTGGCGGATGGTGAAACACGGAGACGATGTAGCGAAATCTGATCAAGTGGGGGGTGAAGGTTCAAAAATAGTTAACTGCTGTTAACTCGGTTTTGTGCCGACCCCTCCGCTCTGAACATATACTTCAGTCGCTGTACAGTGCAGTCATCAGCCACCTCGGACTGGTGGTGAATATGAATACTGGGTCCACTGAACTGCATTTCTCTCTTAAAAACCATCTTTAAAATACCATCCAGTAAGTGAAACAAACTTTCCTGGGGCTGTGGGTCACAAAGGCTACTCGTAACTGTAAGGGTAGTCTTGCATGTCAATGATGGGATGGAAGGTGCTAATCTTAGTTCAGAGCCTTTGCAGGTATTGCTGCCTTACAGCTGCTGTAAGGTAGCAAATACTTGGGCTTTAAAAGGGTAGCTTCAGCTCTTAGAACTTTATTTTTTTATATATATTTTTGCTCTCTCAGCTTGGGCAGGAATTGCTGACTTTTCACAGCATGACCTTGAAAAATAGATTTGCTAGTAATTGGAGCCTGTTTCAATGCGGAAGGAAGGTGCTGAATTCAGTCTGGCAGCCCCTGCTGAGAGCTTGGTACTTCAGTTTGGGCTGCGTACTGCACTACGGCAGGTCAGTGGGACCACCAGGCTTAACCAAGGGAGCATCTCACAGACTATAGGTGCCTCATACAAAATAAAGCCAAACACTGCAATATTTATCTGCTGTCACTGCTTAGGGTGTAGCGTGTTCATCTAATACTTGCTCTGAATTTAAACTGAAATTGTTAAATGGGGGTACTTAAATGTACATAGATTGTTTTAATAAAACTATTTGTGTACCAAATGTCAGTATAGACATTCCACTAATGGTCACTTTTTTTTTCCTTAGAAATGTAGATCAGAGCTATCTGCGTAGCATTAAGTTAGTTCTCTCATTTTTACAACTTCCAAGCTATAGTATATAATTTTATTCCCAAGAGCAGTATCAAATTAAACAAATCTTAGCCAAGGTGGAGCTGTAAACTAGCAGGTTAGAGCATAAGGATTCTACATGCAGCACTGGTAAAAGAACTTGCCCTAAGAGTACAGAAGTATATTCCCGTTTATTAATTTTATCCATTTTCCAGCAATAGTGGGTCATGGTATCCCAGGCTGGGAAGCTTCTTCTGTCTCTCCTGCCATGCTGTCACCTTCTAAGATTTCATACAGAGGCTCTTCTCTAATTTTCTTATGACTTTTTGTGCATATTCCGTGATTGTGGAATATTTCAAAACTTAATTTAAAAATCTGCCCCTTAAGGAAGAATATTACTTAACACCAAGTGTTTTAAGGAGTTAACCAGCCGTCAGAGGAAAACCAGGCATGCTCCCTTTTGTCTGGACAGAGGAAGCCGGGTTTTCCTATTATCAGGTGCACTCTGACTTGTTTTGGTAGGGAACTGTGGTTTCATTAAGGACCAAAGCTCATCCTCTGAATCACATATTCTAACTATTAGACAAAAGTCACTCTCGGCCCCCTAAAAATATATAGGTCTTGTTAAAAAATAGAGAGGGGAAGCTTTCCCCTTTGCTAATGGTAAAGTCATTGGTATTATTAAAACTTCAGGATAGGTCCTGTCTCCCAGACTTACACCAAAAGTGACCAAAGCCCGCCCTTCTTCTGATAGGGGTAAAGAGTCATTATTTTTTCCCCTTTTAGGAGAAACTCTGTCATACCAGGTGCAGCTCGGCTGTTTCCCAGTTAATTCCTTTAAGACCGTTCTGTCTCTCCAGAGCCCCATTACAAGGATTTTATAGGCTAATGATCAGAGTTAATTACTGTAGTTTTCAAATGCCATTTTACACACTGCAAATCCAAAACTAAGAAAAAAAACCACCTACTTGTGAGGGACTGAACAAAGAGAACAGCGGTTAAGCATCTACGCTTTGATCTCTTTAAGACGGGTCGTCAGGACTTAAGCCAGTCTTTAGGAAATTTGTCTGTGAGAAGGCAGATAAAATAGCTGCCGCGTATCGCTGCGTCGTTGCCTTGTCAGCTATAGAACTACGTTGCCGTATTATCCTCAGTGTTATAACACAAACTTGAAGGCAGGGAGGAGGGAAGCCTGGTAGTGATATTTTTCTTTATGTCTTATTTCCTATACTTTTAATGCAGGACCTTCCTGAGAGCTGGCTGTAGAATATGTACTTACATGACAAAATTTTCACTGAGGCTTTAGGTATTAAAGGAGCCTTTTGATAACCTGGTGAGTGGAGATGATTAGTATGAACGATTTATGGGGAACAGAGAAACTCATGGTTGGTAAAGCAGCTTTATTATGAAATGTGGGAAATGGGAATAACCCCTCCTCCTCATTTCCCTCCCCTAGTAAAACTAGGAAACAATATCTTAAAGGTACTTAAAAAAAATGTTAAGATGAAAGTGGTCACCTACCGAGGTTTGCACTTAAGCATTTGAATGCACTATACTCTACTGAACACCCGTATCTTTAAGCAACGTCTCCTACAGCCGTCGTAAAACATACCCATCCGTATTAATCAAGCTGCTAAACTTCTTCCTTACTCAGTGTCCTGGTTTGAGATAGAAAAAAACCAGTTTTCAGTAACTCTGCTTTTCAGTTAAGTCCCTTCGAACTGACTATATTCTCTGAAATTAACTCGTAGCAGTGCTAAGACCTGGTGGTTGTAGTGAATGCCAAGGAATGGTACGCAGCGAGGCTCGTGCTTATACTTACCGCTATAAACAAACCGAGGCTAGCTCACGTCGGTATTTGCCCTGTTGGAGGGTCGGAAGCGGAAAAGCGTAGAGGGGTGGCACCTGCGCAGAGAAGCAGACAGGACAGGGGACCCAAAACTAACCAACAGGGTGTTCCATCCCATCTGCATCATCTTCAGTGTAAAAGCTGAGGGATCAAAGGGTCAGCTCTTTCTTCAATGGAGGGTGTCCAAGGAGGACCCTCCGTTCTTCTGCCTTTGATCCAGATCTGTCTCTCTCTGAATGCAGTTCTTGAATCCAGTTTCCATCTGCCGCCGAGTCCAGTCTTAGTGCTGGTCGGCAATGAGATCGTCACGGGAGCTAAATACTGGTTTTGTATATATTTCATTACTTTCTTATTAACATTACTATCTTTTCTTTTTTATTGTTACTATTTCATTATAACTGTTACAGGTTTTTTTCCCCAACCTGTAAGTCGCTTTCCCTTATTCTCTCTTCCTTCCCCTTCTGGGGGAAGGAGAGGGACTAAGAGCATCTGTCATTCATTTAGTGGCCAGCCCAGCCTAAAGCTTGACACTCAGCTCCTAGAAACAGATGCTGTTCTGAACAAAAATACTTGACTCTCCCAGGTGAAGTGTGGAATGACAGTATTTGTCACAACGTCTGTTTGGCTAGCACTCCAGGTTATAACTCATGCTATGTCTGTAGCAACTTCTTCTAAATGGTGTTCCACGTTTTTCTCTTTCAGGATGGTAGACTAGCAAGCAGCGGTGATTTCCCGTGTTTTGGAATTCTAACGACAGCACCACTTACAATCTGTAGACAGCTGTGGCTAAAGATGAAAATGAAAGTTCTCTGTATGTGATAAACCAAAAAACCCTAGGAATCAGCTATGAGTATTTTAAACGGTTGAGATTTCAGGAGGTAGCTCTGTTGCTCCATTTGATACAGAAGTTTGCCTAAAGATGCTTCATAGCAATAGGTGAGTAAAGAATCACACACCGTTGATTTTTTGTTAATTTTTGCGCAAATTACATTCTGTATTCATACAAAAACAACTCTTTGACAAACTGTACATATAGAAACAAGTTTCTGTCTGGGGGTGAACTGAAATCTGTGGAGGTGCTCCATGTCTCACAACACTTAAAAAAAATTCCAGCTCTTCACAAAACAAAGTAGGTAAAAGAAGGTGAGGAAAACGGGTGGAGGGGACAAAACAGAAAGCTAGCTACAATACTGCAGCTAGTAGCAATGGACTGATCTAGGAAAAGACCCTTATTAGGAACTAATGCACATTCAGTTATCCCAGTTAAGAATCCAGGTTTGTGGTGTTGCAGGGTTACTTTACGAGTCCAGAGTAGCAGTCTATTTAAATATTGTCCAGCAAGGACTGGGTGTGACCCAGTCAAAGCCTCTTCTATCGGCCTCTTCCACCACCCCTAGATGTTCCTCTTCTTGATTGACCAGAGTTCATGCTGTTTCCCCTTCCCCAGTTACTTCCACTCCTTCCTCCTCGAGAAGGGTTATTGCCTCCTGCAGGGCCTCCACCGAAAGCCTCATCCCTGTGGAATCCGTCGTGATGGTCTCCATCTAAAGAACTAGACCTCCCGGATTTTGGTGCTCTCTGTGAAGGTCCTGAATTTCCTCGTCCTAAAAATGAAGTACAGTCAGTTACTGATGTTGAATTCTAAGCCCTGCCTTTTCTCAGACATACCATGTATTTAGCTAGTTCTTCTGGGGTATAACCATTCACAGACCAGATGTAGTCGAGACCTGTAATTTTACGGCTCCTCCCTCTATATGATTTTTCTTACGGAGATTTAGTGTCTCCATCACAGACCAGAAGATGGACAGCAATCAAGCAATTCCTTGAGAATTAAAGGAGGTTCTATCTGATACAGTCCACAGTTGCTTGAGTGAAGTAAGTTAGAACAGTGATAGTCACGGTGTCCTCAAAACTGCCAGGCGTACCTGATTCTTAGGCTTTACCACCATCTGTGGTTCTCTGTATTGTTTTTATTGCAAAATATTTTTTTTTTTTGCTAGAAATAATGGAAAAATGCTCAATTTTACTACTACTCATAAACTACATGAGCTCTTACTGCCAGAAACAAGATTTTCTACTTCTCTCAGATCTTTTTAGTACCGATACGTAAATTAACATAGAAAAACCCCAAAGTCATTAGCTGCAAATAACAAGCAGTATTTTGAAAAAAAATAATGGTAACGGTGCTTTATGGACATGCGCTACAGCTGAATGAAGATATTTTTGCTCCACTTTAGCAAGAGTGATTTTTATTTTTGTTGATGCTGCTTGGTTCTGTGTAAAGTAGAGACCAAATTGTTCCATAGGGTTTATAATTCCTGACGTTTTGATCTTCCAGTGACTTTACCAATACAACTAAAGGTGGCACAGCCCATAATATGAAAAAGTATGGTTCATGTTTTGTTCATCAGGCTTGCTGCCCTTGTTCTAAACTTAATTTGGTCCATTAATGAGTTGTCTAGGCACAAGCAGTGTGGTAGTTAACAATTGTTTTGACTTCAATAAAGAGTCTGATAGAGTTATCGCAAATTGTTACGGAAGCTGGAGAAGGAATCCTTACAGAATTGATAAGATGCCGGCTAAATGAGAAACACAACATACAGCTCTGAAAGGAAAAAAATACTGATGCAGAGGGAGTTCACCAGCAGAGTTTTATTGAAAACATCCGTGAACGAATGATAAAACCTGCTGTTAATACAACACTGGACGTACAGTCCATGCAGAGGAGGACCGGCGTAGTTAAAACTAAATGATCTTCAGGACAACAAGAAGAGAAGCAGAATGAAATCCGGCGGCATGAAAGACAAAGCTGTGCAGCAGAGGTCTAACAACTAAAAAATTCAACTAGTGGCTGGCAGCTCAGCACTTGGAAGCAGCTGAGAAGGATCTCTGTCAGTGATCGCTACCTAACAGAGCCTGGTAGTCAACAGGAGGACATTAAGAAAAAAAAAAAAAAGAAGAGAACATTAAAAATAAGACAACGGCAATCCTGAGATTTATAAGAAGAAAAAGGATGAAGAACCAGTGCAAGGCTAATGGGATGACTGTGGAAATGGCACACAGTGATAGGCTCTGAACCAGCTACTAACTCCAAAAGCCTGTATTCTGTGGGTGACAGCAGCTGCTGGCATGACAGTGCCATGAGACCGCTCAGTAGTTAGTTAAAGAGGGAAATACGACATCAGGAACTATTAGGAAGGAAGGAATGGAGAAAACGGAACAAACCCAAGTGAACTGTAGAAATCCAATAGTGTGTGCAATTCTAGTTACCCCTTTAATTTACAAAAGGATAAATTAAACCAGAAATCAGTATATACACAGTAATAAGGATAGTAAAAGATACAGAACAACTTCCCAGAGAGAACAACTAAACAGATCGGAGCTCTGACTTGGAGAAGAGCTAGTTCAGGTTGGAAATGGTAGACTTTGATGCAACCAGAGATGGCATTCAGAGACAACAGGGATCAACTTTCAAATGTTCCAATTAAAACACAAGATGTCATCGACTGAAATTAGTGAACGATAAGCTTAAACAAGAGAAAAACGTTATCTATTTTTTTAAAGCATAGTCTACTGCAGTTAAGTTTTAGAGCTCTGTGTGTGGATGTCAGGTGTTTATATGATTCTTAAAGCAATTAGAGAGGCACGCAAAAGGTAACTGTCAAAAGCCATTAAATATAAAAATAATATTTCAGTGAGGCACTGATCTACAGACCATCATAGGTTTAGACAGCATTTCAGGGACGTATCACTACAGAGTCGCAGTTCTTAACACTCTTCCCTTAGTACCTGCTACTGGCTGTTGTTGAAGACAGGCTACTGAGCTTTGTGGCCTCCTGGTCTGACGGTGGATGGCCACGCTTGCATTCTTACGAGTAGAGAACTCGTAAGGAAAGACTTAAAAAAAGTCAGGGTTCATTACGTCCAGCAGAACGAAGGCTGAGACAGGAAAGATCTCTGAGTTAAAGGATGCTAGCACAAGCATGAATATTAAAAAAATAACTATTCTGAAAAGTAGAGGGGGAAAAAGCTCTTGACAAGAGTTTTCCAACTGGAGTAACGGGGAGCCAAAAACTAACTGCTTTTGAAGAGGGCAATAAAGAAGAGGGTTATATGATGCTGGAGAGAAGATTTGGATTTGATGTCCCAGAAAGTCCCTCTGTTCGTACGTTCCTGTAAGATTGGTCTTCAGCTTCACAGCTGGTAAGATCAAATATTTAACCAGCTCGGCTTCATCCCCTCTGAATAGGTAAGGAATTCTGGAAAATCCTACTGTGGAAAACTCTGCCACTGTTACTTAAGGTTTTCAATACAAGGGGCTTTTTACCTTTGCCCCTCTCCTCGGGAGGTCCACCTGGAGCATCCATTTCTCTGTGGTCAGAGGTCCCTGGTCCGTCGTGCCAGGGCCGTTTCCGTGGTGGCAATGAGGCCATGTCCATGCCCTGGAGCGAAGAAGAACGTTCTCTGTTGGCTGGAGAATGCCCGTCATGGGGAGGGTGATCTGGACGAGGACCTGAGCATGAAGAGAAAAACAAAACAGGATAATAAGTAATGTTTGTCTGATAATTATACCTCATTTTTGGAGGCAGTCACATATAACTTTACGTACTTTCCATGTTACTTGGCTCACAATTTTAAGTTAAAATTACACAAAAGCTTCTTCCCGCATCCCCACAGGCAAACAAGCACGTATTAGATAAACAAGTTGTAAGAAAGCTAAAGGTAAAACAGGTTTAAAAGATGATGGGAAAGAAAGAAGTGGCAGATTTGAAGTGTTCTTTTCAGTATAAAATATTTTCATATGTTTCGGAGACAATCACGTCTTCCTTTATTCATGTGTCCTTTGTGCTCATTTCTTCCATGACATCCTAAAACTCAGCTTTGCCCCATACGGGGTTGCCATTAGTAACACAAACGCAAATACCGCTAAGCTGTCAGGCACTGCAGCTGGAAACATTATTTTTGCAAACGTGAGAGAAGATGCCATCCAAGAGAAAGATTACTATTGGCATTAATATACGTCTCAAAAAACCCCAATGAGATACGCTTCGCTCCTCCACAGGTGGCAAGAGGCAGTTCTGGGCCGTAGAAGAATTCAACTTAAAGTCAGGACTTTGAGGCCACAATGATTTTTGTGTTCAGTGAGACAGCTGCATTTACAGCCAGTTAAATTCTGCATAGTTAATTTTTTTCCTAAGTTTGTAAGTGCAAAGAACTACGTTTTGCTTTTCTCGTGGTAAAAGACTGGTAATGAGGATGGGAGGTACAGGAAAAAGAGGTGATTTTTTAAAAAATCTTTTTGTAAGTGGTTATATTGTAGAAGTCTAATCTATTATCTAAAACACACCTCACCGAATTTTTTACCTGATTCTCTGTTTCCATCCCAGGATTCTGGTTTCCGCCCTCCCTCAAAGCGTGGAAATTCATCTGGAGTAGGAAGCAAACCCTTCCGGCCTCCTGAGCGGGAAGAGATGCAGGGGACAGGAGTGAGAAGAGACATTGTGTTGTGAAAATACTGCCATTTGCCCAAGAAATGCCTTTGCTTCCTTATCCTTGCACTGCAGCATGGAAGAACATTCCCCTCACCTCTGAGCGCACCACGGCCTCGGCCCCGAACACCATGGTCCCTTCCTCTTGAGTTTTCATCTGGAGAGTCAAAAGCATCATCTGGCCCAAAATCTTCAGGGCCAGGGAAGCCATCTCTCCCCCTGGGGCCCCGGCCCTCGTGTCTCGAGGGTCCTCCTCTTCTGAAGCTACGAGAAAGAACATGGTACAAACGTGCTTTTTAGGCAGAACTTAGATGGATAAAACTTGAAGCAGCTTCAGTTTAATCATCAACTCATTCATGAACTGTTTTACTTAACACTATAGCACACGGCAGTTACTAGAATAGGATTTGTAGGTGGAAAAGTGCTCATTTTCTGCCTTTGAGCACTTCATTTATTCATTTTTATAGTTTTCCCTTGAATTTCCTTCTGTTGATTGTGTTGGTTTTTCATACAAGAAAAATATTGTCAAATATACTGCGTTCATTTAATGAAAAGGGGGGGAAAAAACCCAATCAGTGAGTGATGAGAGATTTAAGGTAAGGAAAAGTATAAGTGAATTTCCCTTAACTGTGGTGGTCTTACGTCCCCCTTCCCCTTTTTTCCTTTCACTTTAGTGATGAAACCGAACTGAAAAAATACAAGCAATGAGAGTCATGGCTATAAGAAAACATTCCAGCATCTCATTCGTATTATTTGGGATGCTTTTGCAAGAACAAGTCTCTTTTTCGTTCCATTCTTCTAAGTTTACAATTTTAGCAAACGAATCTCTGTAGGGGTGGCTGCTGAAGAGCGCGCAGTGGCGTTCTACAACCTGACGAACAGTTTATCCCACTGCAATAATGAAGGATTTTGTTCTGCAAAATGCAGTTACAACACTAAAGGTGGCAATTTCCTCCCAGTAAGTACCACGGCATCTTCAGTAATTTGGTATGATTGGGTTCTGCGTCTCATCTTAAATGAGCGTAGCTCCTCCAGTGTCACGCACTGGGGTGTTAACAGAGATCTTCAGAGGCAAGGATGGTTCGTAATGAGCCGTCAGTGCCGTTTCAGGTAAGCCCACGGACGAGTACTGGGCGTTTTGTTTCTTACATTAACCAGTTTAAACACTTGCAGCGCTTGTGAAAGCGCCCGCGTGTCCTGTGTGTTACTGCAGCTCCCAAAGTGGGCGCTGGCGCGGGCTGTCTGCCTGCGAGCACAGGGCAGGTGTTTAGGTGGTGCAGGAGCCCTCGCAAGGGCCCCCCCAGCTGCCGCTGCCCCCCGGGTGACAGCACGGACCATGCGGAGCACTGTCCCCGTTCACTCTGACCCCCCACCTCCCCTCGCTTCCCAGTTCCGCACTGGCCAAACCGCAACCACCGCAATACTCGGACGGCGTCGGCTGCGTGCAACATCCCCTTCCCCGGCTCATTAACGACACAGCGCATCCTATTACAAGCAAAACTTTAGATACTTTTATTTAGAATTTTAACAACATTAACCTTTTAATTACAAATTTAAATATTTTAACAGTAGTCATAACACAATACAATATTTTTAAACTTTTACATTTTGTTTAATTAAAAACAATAGGTCTGTCTGCACCTCCCAGAAAACAACCACGACACGGAGAGCAGGCTGCTGTGCCCGTACAGGTACAACAGCGGGCGGAGGGAGTGCTGCCAATGCACAACGAACCATTTCACGTTAACCTGCATGGTTCGGGGAAACAAACTGAACAGTTTCAGGTACAAATGGTTCAAGTAACCACATCGCAATATTGCGTAGCCTCGAAAACAGCACAGTCCTCTGGGCGTTCTTTAGAGGGCCTCCCATTTTAATACTGACATGGTGTGATTCTGCTTAGCTTGTAAATCACCGAGGTGTGCAGCACAGGGTGCTACGGCTAGCAGGAACAGGGCCTTGCCTTCTGTCTCCAGGCAGTGTTACAGGCACCGTTTAGTTCTGAAATCTATCATACCTACGCCTGCCATAGCCACAGCTCCTAACAGTGTCTCACGTATCTCCTTTTTTCACTTGTTCATACCAGTCACGTGTAAAACCCTGCCTTGCATAGGGCTTAGTTCCTGCTTGACTGCTCTCACATCTTCTTCCTTGAGGCCTAGGCCCTTACCGGACAGAACTACGCACCGCGCAGGCGAGCAGGCAGGGAGAGGCAGTCTCTGCGGCAGAAGCGTCGTGGTGACACGCACAGGTAGAGCGAGAACAGGACAGGGACGGAAAGGATGGGAAAGCAGAGAGAAACACACGCACACGCACTTCCCTCTCAGGCTTGATCGCACCGGTTACGATCTAAATTCCAAACCAAGATCTAAATTCCAAACCAAGTCGGCTAAACGAGTGGTTGGGATTCTTGAGCGCACCTCGGCATCTGCAGTTAATGGCACCTAATTCACCTTCATTCAAAGGAATTCATTAAGCTTGCGAGCACAAAAAGCCTTTTACAGCCCTGTGCCCATTCCTTTTAACCCAAACTCTCTGTACAGACACTTGTACTCTGACAAACAGACTCTTCTTAGTTCAGAAGTCAGATTTACAGCTCACGAGGTCCTTGGACTCTCTTCCTGAAGCCTTTTTAAAAAATCAGGATCGTCATAAAATATTCTCCAGTCCCTAAGCATTTCCAATATAAGATTTGAGAATCTCTACAGAGCTTCTGAAAGCGTTGTCTGCTGCGTCTTTTAGAACTCTACAACGCAGACCATTCAGCTTGGATTCTCTCTAGTTTTACTTTTTTAAAATGGCTTTAAGTGTTACCTGCTTTTAGTTACTGTTCTTTTCTTTTCATACTCTTCACACAAAAGGAAGGTACATCTTTACAGAGCTAGGTAGAAAATAGCTAAAAGAAGAGCTGTATAGATGCAAAGTAAAAGGAATGTAAGAAAATGATTAAAAAGGCAACTAAAACACACAAAATTCACATTATGTGGAGACCACAATATATTTGTACAAGCACACGTTCTTATACATATAGAGTTGGTGGTCAGTGAGAGGCTTAGACCTTGGAGGCCAAATTTAACCCAGTTAAACTAGCATAAATCTGGAGCAGTTTCGACGACCGTTAATCCTGCTGACTTAGCGCAATTCCTCCACCTTTACATTGGTAACTAGAAGCAAATTCATCCCTTTGTGATTTATGTGGAAATTGCGAGCAATGACAAGGACATTGCTGTAAATTAGGATTATTTCTGAGTTCTCCGCTTGGCATTAAGAAATAAGTCAGAAAGAGAAATAAAACTTCTACAAGCAAAACCATGAGAAAATAGTCTCAACAGTCCACGAGATGCGGTAGCTCTGCCCCTCGTATTCGATAGTAGGATCACTGTTCCTGCTCCTCACAAGTATATTACGTCTCATTCTACTGTCTCTACAGTCATGCTGTGGCTTGTGACTGGAGACAAAGTCTCAAAAAATCCACTTCTAGTGTTCAAAGGTTTGTCACTTTAACCTTCAAGTCTCCTCTCAATTTTCATCAAAACGGTCTCAAATCTTCATCCTGTGTCACTGGATCTTCTCTATAAATTTCCTCCCTTCTCTTTACTTACTGTTTAAAGACACGGAAGCTGCTGTGTACAATGACCATTTTTCAAGTTTTCTTCTATTACTGAATGATTTTTATGGACTCTATACTCAGGTATATTAGAGTTTTCATTTCCTTATTGGTTTCCAGTTTATAAATCTGAAACAGATAGACTCCTTAATGAAAAGGAAACCAGGAAGAAAGAGTTCCCTCCATTTTACCCTTTAACCCAAAAAAGAGGAGTAGATTTATTCTTACCTCTCATCTCGTCTTCCTCGGAAGCGTGCGTCCTCAGGATCCCGTGGATATCTATCATCTGAAGGTCTCCGTCCTTCCCAACCACCAGGAGGCCCACGGTTTGAGCCCCCTCCTTCAAATTCCCTGTGATCAGGAGGAAAGGGAGGCCCAGGTCCACCTCGTCTCCATTTTTCGTCTTGCAATGGTGGGCCTCCTCTCCCCTCAAATTCCCGTAATCGATGGCCAAATCTCTTATCTGGATGGAAGTCGTCTCGGAAGTCATCTGGTCGATCAAAGTCATCATGGAAATCTGGGTGAGGTCCTCGTCTATCTGGCATGCCCCTGCTGTCTCTACCATCACCCCACTCCTGGCCACCTCGAAACAACCCTCTCTCAGGCCCATGCTCAGGACCACCACTGTTCTGGTCGTGCCTTCTATCTGGGAGAGGGCCCATGTGATGGTTTGGTGGACCACGGGAGTCACCTTGAGGGAAAAAATCATAGCAGATTTCTGTAACGTTTTCTAAAAACGCTCTAGGACGCTCTAGTTCGTACAGTTCTACAAAGCACACACCATACATTTCACATTAAATCATTGTGGGGGGAAAACTTTTCCTCTATGTTCCAGCCCAAGTCTACGGAAGCTTTCCTCTCAGCCAAGGCCCTGTGCTCTGCTGTCGCCTTTCCTGCCTCAAGGCACTGCACTGGAACAGCCTCTTTCGGGAGAACTACTCACAGAAGAACAGATAACGTAATTAATTACCTTTATTAAGACCAGGTCCTTGGTTGTGAGGGCCGAGACGACCTTGTCCTCCCTGCTGCCCCAGTCCTGGTATCAGCGGTGGAGGACCTGGGTTCTGTCCGTCCTACAAGCACGTAACGAGAAAAGCCACGTGAATTGCCACGCGTGAGTATTTTTGCTTTTAAGCATTTTATAAGGGGGCAAAACCAATTTTCTTTACATAACGACTGCATCTTCACAGGCCTTACAATAGAAACAGCTGATTTTCCAATGGTTTTAGCCTAATTTTTCAGACATTCACATCAGTAATGCTTTTCAGTCGCTGAGAAACAAGTAATTTTATAGGAAACGGCATTTCAGGGGCTAATATTTTACCCGTAACAACCAAAGATAATAAAGCTCATATTCTAGCTGCCTGTTAGAGAAGATGAGGAAACTGGGTATATTTGTTTGAAAAATGCCAGGTACTGATTTATATGCAGTTGAAGAGCTGCACAGACCAAAGACTTCCTTTGGAAATGAACAAAGAAACGAAACCATTAAAAAAATTAAAAATATTGAGAATGTCGTGACAGGGGGGACGACAACACGGCCGTAAGAAAAATCTCTTCTACGCTCCTTTGTAAACTGTTAACGTGGAAATACATGAGTTTCATTTTTAACATGCTGGCAAAGTTTGGGTTTTTTCTTAATTCTGATTCTAGGATGGCAAGAAGGCGCTAACAGTCGGCTAAGCACCGAGAGACACGTTGTTAACGGGTTATTAAGCAAGGCCAGGGCTGAAGGCAGAAGCTGCAGCCGCCTGCTTTTCTCAAGCAGAAGGAGCAGAGCGGGCAGGGGTCTGCGTAAGTGACACGATCCCAAAGAAAAAATAAAGTATATGCAAGTCTTTTGTTATTTTCTCTCTTTGTTGGGCATTTTAAAGGATAAAATAATGTTCTTTAAATTCAGCTACTGTCACAGCCCCATGAAAGATTTCTATAGGTACCACGTGTACCCTGGGCTAACGTTGGCTGGGGAAAAATGAGGTTGAACTGCCCGATTCTGCCTTTAAACGGCAAAGGCCAGACAAAAAGTCGTCATTTTGGGGTTTTTACTTGACTGGAACTAAAAGGGGGCACGGACATAATTTACACTGTCACAACGAGAATCCAACAATAAAAACGTATCACTGTGACCCAGACAGAGTTGAAACTTGCCAGATTGCGATACAAAAACTTGTTATGGTGACATAACCAAAAACAAAAATCCCCCCCCAAAACCCATACCAGAAACCCCTAAAAACATAGTATTTTTTTCTAGACACATGTCTAATATGTAAGATTTAGACATGGCCTTCATATTGGCTTGTAAAAAACCCTCCAGACTGCAGGTAGTTTGTAAATACTGAAACCCCTACCTTCCATCGCTGCCATTGTTCTCAGAATTACACTGCCTAATCTCTCCATGAATCAAAGTTAAATAATTTTCATGCTCTACATTTATTTTTGAGAAACACCACCTTTTTTTTTTTTTTTTTTCCTGGTTGCAGAGAAGCAATAAGTTCATTTGTGTATTTTCCCCATCATATCTTGAAATACTGGTTTGAAATTAAACATTTATATTGAACTGCAATATAGGCGAAAAACACAAAAAAGCAGACAAATCTATACTACAAACATCACATTTGCATCAAGTAATTTTGTAAGGACTTTGGAAAAAAAAATGGCAAAATAAAACGCCTGGTCCAATGCCTATTTAAAAAAAAAAACCAAACCCAACCCAAAAATACGATCTTAGTGACTGAATGTTGACTTGAGTCCAGAACAAATGAATTCCCCAACTAGGAAAGATTCAGCTATTGCAGTGCTTCTGCCGTTATCCTCCAAAACCTTGCTGGAGTTTCTTGATTTCTCATATATTTAGCGTATGCTTACTTACAATAAACTTTATTGAACTTCTTCAATGTACGCCACTAGGGTTTAAGCAAAGCAGCCGTTTTTAGCACTCGCTAAATCAACTTTCCTTAGCGTTTAGCAAAAATCTGTATTCCGAAGAAATCACGCTATGGGAAGACGGGGCTGGACCACCGCATTTTCCATGCCTTTCATTTCAAAATACATTCTGGGACCCAAAAGCGGGCTCGAAACTGAAAAACAAGTCTGAACAGCTCGGGAGGAGACACGGAACCCGGAGGAACGCAACCGCCCCCTGTTACCGGCGTATCTGCCCTGTACACGCAAATGGCACAGCCATTTTATCGCAGCCGTCTGCGTTAAAGCTATGCACTGAAAGGGGGGAAAGGATTCCTTGTGTTCACCCACAAGAAAAATTCTTCTAAAATCCTGCACAAGCTCCTAACGTTTGTCTCTACGTGGACAAGAGGCTCGGCCTGAAGCATCCGCACCTCACTCAGCCAGCCAATAAGCTGAAGTTCAGCACATCTATCTAAAAGGAACGTGTGAAGAGCAAAGCTAAATTAACAACGGTGAAAGCGCTCCTGCAGGTAACAGCACTGTCTTATATGGAGATTAACCTTCCCAAATACGTCTAAGCGTTCGGTATTAACGTCACAAGCCCTCGATAAAGCAGATATTTCGATAAATATTCATACCCTCCTGCTACTGAAAAGGAAGGCAAGCGATTTGGACAAGTTTACAGAAGATAAATGTCAAACTCAGAGCAAAAAAGAAGCCAAGCTTATTGTTTAAAAAAACACAGATAGGGCCTTTTAAAATAGGAACTACCATTATATTCATATTACAAAGAGCAAAAACTGACATTACGAATTTTAAAATCTGTTCGTTTTCAAAAGACATTACCGCACTCGAGCTGCACAAGGAAGGAAAACTGATCAAAAATACCTTGCTTTGTCTTTTTTTTTTTTAAATATCTGTAAAAGCCCTTCAAGCGAGCAGCATTCACTGAAAATAACCGGCCGCCTGTCAAAGGCAACTTGCTGAATTCTGAGCAGAGCGTTACCGAAGAGCAGGGTCAGGCAAGGACAGCCCTACGCACGTACGTAACAAGCTGTTGTACACACACAAACTGGGTAATTATTCTCGGAGCAGAAAAATGAGTGTCCCTGGGACAGCAAGGCAAAGCACTGTACTAGCTTCAGTTCGCTAGTTGTGGAACCAACTCTCCTTCCCCTAACCAATGGCGTCACGTTAACAGACTTCTGGAGGGAGTTATTGCCCATTTGTAGGGGAAAAAATATTCTATTATAAACACAATTTGTAGGCTACTCTTCCTGGAATCACCGAGCTAAAGCTCATTTCAGTATGTCATCACTTGCTGGGACTGGTGCTGGACTACACACGAAGGACTGTACGCGTTTCTGGCTAAAGCTTTAACTAGAAACTATGGAGTGCAAGTCTCAAAGAGTTCATTCCGCTTAAAAAAAACCCATAATTTTTTAAAAATTGAGTCAGTAGAATTTTTTTTCCAAATATCCCTTTCAAAATTCACCTTGAAGCTGGAGACAAATAAAGAGAAATTTTAAGTACGGAATCAGTGCCGTAGAACTAGGAACTTGTAAGAGCTAATGAATAGAGAGGTAGGTGGGAAGAAGGAATGAGATGCTGAGGAGGGCAGAGCTGGTTGCACCTGGTACTGGACCAGACTTAATCAAAACCTGACTTGATTCCTGCAGAATTAATTGGTGTGTCTATAAGCCATGCTCCCCAGTATTCCAGCTCGGCTAAGCGCCAGAGCTGGTGAGCCCTCCTGGAGCCCGGTGCCGAGGCGGCACAGGGACCTCCCGTGGGCAGCACAGTGGTCACCACACGCCCTGGGCTGCTCCCACACAACCCCTCTGCACCCTCTCCTGCTTCTCGGCGAATGGCGCGGTAATGAGTTAGCGGTGTTCGACGCCAATCTCTGAACTCCTGCTCCAGGCGGCACAAAGGTGGCTGAATGATTTCTGTACCGAGGCAGGGAGCAGGAGAGCTCTGCTCCTCTGCACTTGGTTCAAACTGGAAAGTTCAACCAGACCTCAGCTGATTCCAGGTGTGTCAGCACCTACGGTCAATTCATCCCATAGTTTGGATTAACTGCTCTGGGACAACTGAGAGTTGGCAGTAACTTGGTTTAATTAATACATCTGAGTTTTCTTATGTTCAGTTCGCTTAAATTCAACTTTAATTAGTGCTTACCTGCTCCCCAGGAAATTCCCCGTTTCAGGCAGTCCAGTGTCTTTACATTAAAAACACTGGAGTTTCTCTTAAGGTCACATATTTTCATAGCAGACTGATTCCTGTGCCAGTATTTCCTAGAATCCCTTTTCTACAGTTACCTCTGCTGTTTCCAAACTACGGAACTCTTTTCGTTACCATTTAAGTTTTCCCGAGGCCTCAGTCTTGCAAGCATACCAAGCCTCCAGCCCCTCAGCTCTTGCTTCGCATTTCTACTGCGTGACGTTATCGTTCCTACGTTCGAAACGCTCTTCTTGTTGCACAGCCCGACACATACCTGATTAAATGGGGGACGAGGCCCATCACCCAACAGAGGCGTTTTCTGCTGCTGGAAGGGCAGAGGGCCCTGGGCAGGATGCGGCCCCCTGGAAGGGTTCGGTTGTCCCTGAGGTCCTTGCATGTTTCCTTGAGGCCCTACTAAAGAGCCCTGTGGAGGTCCCTGCTGGCCTTGTGGACCCGGTGGCCCACGCAATTCTTGTGGCGGTCCTAACATTGTACCTTGAGGCGGGGGTCCCTGGAGGCCCCTCATCTCCTGGGGACCGTGTCCTAGTAAACCACTTTGCATATGAGGACCTCTCATTTCTTGCGGATGACCCATCATCATCCCTTGCGGAGTAGGTCCCTGGTTATCTCTGGGTCCTGGTGGACCCTGCATCCCTCTTGGATTAAGTCCCATCAAAGGCCCTTGAGATATAGGGCCCTGCATCCCTTGAGATCCTGGAGCTCCTTGCATGCCATGAGGAAGAGGTCCTTGCATTCCTCGGGGACCCGGTGGCCCTTGCATTCCTTGACCACCAGGGGGACCTTGAGGACCCAAGTGACTTTGTGGGCCAGGTGGACCCTGCGGTCCTAAATGAGTCTGAGACCCAGGTAGGCCCTGTGGTCCTAAGTGGCCTTGTGGGCCAGCATTACCCTGTGGACCTGGAGGCCCCATTGGCCCATGAGGGCCAGGATGTCTCTGCATTCCTTGGTGTCCATGTAAATCCTGAGGCCGTGGCATTCCTTGTGGAGGCCCTTGGGGGCCTGGAGGTCCTTGTGGTCCCATGAATCCTTGTGGACCTCCAGCTCCTTGGTGTAATGGAGGACCTTGAGGTCCCATTTGTCCTTGGGATCCCGGAGGCCTGAACTGTCCTTGTGGACCAGGAGGTCCCATCTGAGGCATATTCATTGGCATCTGCTGAGGTGGAAGGGGCTGCTGAAATCCTTGAGGCATCTGTGACATCGGGCCTTGCCCTGGAAAAGGCTGGGGTCCATGAAGCGAGCCTCCTGGAGGTGGCGGCTGCACTTGCTCAGCTTGCTTTTGTGCAAGTCTCTCGATCTTCAATTGCTGCCCAAAAAAGAGAGACCCAGAAAAATCAACTAAGCACAGAAGTATACGTAACAACTGAAAATCAGAAGCAATCACCTAATTTCTCAGGAGTTTAAAAAGACTTAGTGCTTTTCCCCTAATTAACAGGAATACAACTCAAGAGAGCCATAGATCAGTATTGATAACTGAAATGTGGGGGCCTCACCGTAGCTTTCACAGCATCATGCATTAAGCCCAGTACCCTGTTCAATTAGATGGGGTTTTTTGAAAAAAGGTGAAAACAATACTGCAAAAGCAAGCTACGCGTTTTAATGTTGAGGTCCAAATACATCCCCATAAAGCACTGAAACAAATTTGCTGGTAACTGTCTTTACGTACACACCTCCAAGAGCTGTGGGTTTGTGTACTGAAGTGCTGCCATTTCCTGCTCAATCTCCGCCTGCGTCTTCTTTTTCTCCTCCAGCTTAATATCTTCCTTTCTATCGTTCAGTGGCTCAGGTGGGGGAGGCAAAGGAACTTTATTCTGCATCCATGCCTATAAAGAATAGTAAACACAAGATGAATTCCCTGGAACAACATGTATGCAATATATCGCTGCTCTGGGAAAAGATACGCTGCAGCACTGTGTCATACGGATATTCAGAAGTTAAAAACGACGCTGCATAAAACTTCTGTATAACATCCCATTTTCTGGGTACAGATACAAGATATACGGGATTTAACCAAATATTTTGGCGTTTAAATAGTAAACAAACTAACCACTGTGGTAAATTATTTTGCATTGGGTGTTGCCATAAAAGAGCTGATACCAGAAATCCGAAACATTTCAACGGCCACACGCTTTTTGAAGTTGGGAAAATAACAAGTTGTTCTCCCGTTCGCTGTGCGTCGGGGTACTTACCTGCTGAAACTGTGCCGGTATTGGTTTTGCATAGGGCACTTTTTTCTGTGGCACCTTCTTTTGGTCCTTTTGCATTACTTCTTCCATTCCCCAATCCAGTCCAGGGATTCTCATTTCAATGTCGTTGGACTCATCTTTCCCTTTAGCACCAGGGAGACAAACAGTCAGAGCAATGCCGGTTTACAGAGAAACCCTGTCACTCTCTTTACAGCTTGTTCAGCAAGAGAGACCAAGAGGTTTTCAACTCTTCCTTCTTTCCACGGGAAATATGCACAAAATAGAACTTTAGAAAAAAAGCATCTGTGCGAGCAAAATATAGGAAAGGAATGGAAGAAGTCACACAGTATCTGGATGGCTCAGGAAAACGCTTCCCCATGGCTACTACTTACCCATCTGCTCCTGCTCCATGGCTATTTTCAACTGTTCAGGTATACCCATCCCAGGAATAACTGCTAGGCTGTTGGGTTCCAGATCATCTACGGGGAAAAAAAAAAAAATAATACTTGGAACATTCTTATTTACATTATCATTTTATCCCTTTGGATTCTCACATGCTTTTGCCATTGGTATCATTACATATTTCACAACCGGTGGGTCACTTTTTAATTCCATACATAAATTACAGAATATTAAAAGAACCGCAAATTCAGATTCACAAATACACCCCAAAAGGTCAGAAACTGCGTCCTTTCAGGAAAGTTACATTTAGGGTAGAAGCTCAGAAAACGAAATAATAACCCATACCCATTCTTGTTATAACAAATCTATGTATTTTAAAACTTGATTTGGATTAAAGTGCTGCTTTTTAATTAAGACTCCCGAGCACAAAAGGGCAAATAAAAAATCTAAAGAAACAGACGCAACCCCAGAAATGAAAAGGTGGCTGAGGCATCCCATAGATACCGGCAACCCTGAGCAGCCTAAAACCGCCAAGATAAATCCTTAAGAGGGGGTAAAGTTTTAAGACTTTAGTCAAGTTCAATAATTTGAAAGATTTTTCCTGCTGTAGTGCAGGACTGTGGGAAGTCTTGAAGTCACATGAAGTTTTTGGAAAGAAAAGTAAACCGGAGATCTTGCCAGAGGGAGAGCCAAACCTCCTTCCTGTGACCGACAGGCCAGCTCTTACCTCCCGGAGCTGCGGAAACAAAAGAAAACTTGTTGGAATGGCGGTCGCTGATAACACAGAGAGTAAAACCATCCTCGTAAAAAAAATACCTTTGTCTAGGTAGTCCCCAACGCTATAACGTTTCATCCTCTTACCCAGAAGCTGCACTTTAGTGTCAGCTACCGACCGAGGCTTGCTCCTGACCCCAACCCTCTTTGTTCCCTCTCGAGGGAAGTGGCCTCACCGTATTCCACACCATCCTCTGACATCCCAGGCAGCAGGTTCAAGTTGTAACGATCTCGCATTTTATCTCCAGGCCGATTTCTAGTCCAAAACTTGCTGTCAAAAGGAAAATATATGATCTCCATAAAGGGTCAAGCGTATTAACTGCTTTTAATCTAATTAGTTCTTTAATTTTTAGCATGCTATCTTGATGATATAAGGATTCAGCTCTTACTAAATCAAGTTCAGCGCTAGATCTGAACATTAAATGTGAAGTTCAAATCAAAAACAAAAGCCCAACAATTATCATATTGAATTACAAAGTTACAATTCAGAAGATGCTTCAAAGCGTAAGGGGTGTAAGTACAAGGCATCAACATCAGATCCCAGACAGACAGATATATTTCTAGTCCACCTCCAAAACTTCTCGCTCAATTCAAGCATATTCTTCATATACAACTAAACTTGTCAATACGTGCATCCACACAAAAAACACGTCTCCACTTATAAAATGCTCCATGTTTACAGCATGTTCAACCTAAACGCACAAACTGTATGCCACCAAACGTGTTTGCGATGTGAAAAGACAGACACAACCAGCAGACAATCTGCGGGGAAAAAATGCCGTGGAGATAAGTATTTCTTCAGCAAAAAACTACAACAACTCTTTTTTAAAAATTTCTTCAGGAGATTTCAAAGCTCACGTAAACCCAAAATCCTAGTATTTTTTAAGGCTTCCTGAGACGAAGGACAAGAGGAGGGACTCTACCTTTCAATGTAAAATGGCAGTGCCTTCCCATTTAGGTAGGTTTGTCTCTCTGCTTTGCCCATCGGCTGCGTATCAGAATCATCCCAGTCTATTGTGTTCACGGACGCCACGCACCCTTCTGGTTTCTAAATGTACATACATTCCCTTAGATCTCTTCTTTAAATACTTGAAAATACCTGGTGTGATCGTTTGAGCCCGAACAGAGAATGTGTCCAAGGGGATGCCACGCCAGACTCCAGATCATCCCCTCATGGGCCATTTCCATTCCACCAACTTCCTTCTCAACCCTGATGCATTTAAAAAAAAACAAAAACAAAACCAGTCATCACATAGGTGAGTATCTGCTACAGATACAATACAAAACTTTTCCGTTATTCCTCTTCCTTTATCCCTTATTCGCTAAACTTAAGCCTCTGTTATTTTTCTGTTGGGTGAACTGGTCACTCTGTTGTTCTTAATAGGGGATTCAGTGATGGAGGGATTTTTAATTTGACATTTAGAAACAAAATAGCTACAACGTCTCAGAACAAGCTCTAAGAAACTAGGAGTTTCAACCACTCATCACCCTCACAACAAAATACTATTTTAAAATACACCTGCGTAGGAAAACTTAGTCATAAATGAAGCGTATTCCAAACTTCCTCAGGTACAGGGAAAAACTATACCATAAAGGTGCATGTTAAATACAGATTCAAAGGTGAAAAGTATGTTTTATGTTTACTATAATAGCTCACACATCTGACCAACGTCTTTCCAACGCGCTGATGAAAACGCCACGTACCCAACGTGCCAGAACAACAAAGAGCCATCGGATCCTCCACTGGCGAACAGCCCTTCGTGAACAGGATGCCAGGCCACGGCTGAAACACAAAGCAAGCCACAATCAGAAAGGGTTAAGGCCAGGATTTCTAATGAATGGAAATCGGGATCGCACAAACTTTATTTTTTTAATACAAACTTATTAATAAAAATCCACATAACGTAACAAATTCTGACCTGTGGCCTCCTTCTTATGACCCCTGAAGACCTGAAGTTCTTCTTTCAGATTGCGAATGTCAAAGAGCTTACAGAGATGGTCACGAGAAGCTGTTAGCAGCCAGTTGCCATTCAGATTCAGTTTCACCTCCATCACTGTGTTTTTATGAGCGTGTCTGCAAGCAGAGACAGACGGACTGTTTGCCCAGATACTGATTTCTCAGACACAAAAAAAACCCCGTAATCGTTCACCAGTCCCAAATATTCAGGTCCATATCAAAGTAGTTCAGGCTACTAAACCAGAACACTGTGGCTTTCTGTGTAAAGGCCCTGTGCTTTAATCCTTTTCTTTTGTACTTCAGAGCAGAGAATGGATGGAGAGCAGCCCTGAGGAGAAGGACTTGGGGGTCTTGGTTGATGAGAAGCTCAACACGAGCTGCCAAGGTGCACTCGCAGCCCGGAAGGCCAACTGTATCCTGGGCTGCATCCCCAGCAGCGTGGGCAGCAGGGCCAGGGGGGGGAGTCCGCCCCTCTGCTCCGCTCTGTGAGACCCCCCTGCGGTGCTGCCTCCAGCGCTGGGGCACCAACAGCAGAAGGACACGGAGCTGTTGGAGCGGGGCCAGAAGAGGACCATGAAGATATCAGAGGGCTGGAGCACCTCTCCTACGAAGACAGGCTAAGACAGTTGTTCAGCCTGGAGAAGAGAAGGCTCCGGGGAGACCTTCCAGCCCCTTCCAGTCCCTCAAAGGGCTCCAGGAGAGATGGGGAGGGACTTTTTATATAAGGGCATGTAGTGACAGGACGAGGCGTAATGGTTTTAAACTGAGAGAGGGGAGATTTAGATGAGATATCAGGAGGAAATTTTTCCCTCTGAGGGTGGTGAGCCCCTGGCCCAGGTTGCCCAGGGAAGCTGTGGCTGCCCCATCCCTGGAGGGGTTCAAGGCCAGGTTGGACGGGGCTTGGAGCAACCTGGGCTGGTGGGAGGTGTCCCTGCCCAGGGCAGGGGGTGGCACTGGGTGGGCTTTAAGGTCCCTTCCAACCTAAACCAGTCTGTAATTCTATGATAACTGGCAGTGCTGTTGAGACAGCATTCAGTCATCGTGCACGCTTCTACTGCAGCATAAGGAATTTTTCATCAGCCACATGAAACATCTCATCTCTGTTTCCATAGCTCAGTTCTGTTCTCCAATTGAGAACCGTGTGACTAGGAGGTCTATGGAGAAGGACAAAATAAATTTAAATACGGAATATTAAAGTCACAAGTATAGACTTGATTTCATCTAACCTCTAGATCTTCTGGCACAGCTAAAGACCTAGCTTCATATTTGAAACAACTGGCTGAAAAGATGTGAGGCAAAAAGCTAAGAAGGAAATTAAAATAAATATATTATTTCATTAACTTAGCTTGTATTTGAGCAAATCAAAGTCTGTGGGCAAGAACTTACAGTGTGGCAAGGCTCTGGCCAGTCTTTGGATCCCAGAACTTGATGGGCTGTTGGCTATCTTTACTTCCTGATACAACTAACCCCTTTGTTGGATGCCAGTCGACACATTTTACATCTGCTCCATGCCCTGTTAGGAAGATAAAAATTGCTCATTTTGAGATTTCATGGACACTGAAAAGAAAAACTAAAGGGTGCACACCTTATAACTATAACATAAAACTGAATGAAAAACATCACAGAGCACAGGTCACAAAACATAAAAAAAATCAAACTAAATACAAAGTTTTCTGAGTTATTTAGGTTGCGTTCCTTCCCACTAAGCACTGGGAGCGAGTTCTCCTGGGATTAACGCCCTCAAACCAAGCTCACTTCACCGACATGAAAATTCTTTTAAGAAGTTTCTGCTCAAACTGGTACTTTTCTTTAGGCTTTGGCCCTATACTGTTATCCAGTATTTTAAATGTGACACTGATGAAGCGTTTGTATGGATGTGGTAGGGGAAATGACACTGTGACACTTCTCTTTCTGTGAAATATTGTAGAAACAGAACACAAATACCTATTTCTTCCTATACTATCAGTATCACCCTTTTGGTCTCCTGTCAGAAAACAAGCAAAGAAATGAAATTATGGATCTGGAAACTCTGCATATGATGAAAAGAAAACTTATGCAATGTAACCTCTTAACAGGTCAGAGGGATTCAGATTTTTCTAACGCTCAAGAGTTATGAAAGGGAAAAAAAACCCCTCGTGATATCATTTCATTTTAAACAGGCTGATTGATCTTGACAGATAAATCAGTGCTCCTCAGGTGATCAAAAATCTGTCAAGAAGAAATGCCTGTTCCTGCTACTCAGCAAAATGAGGTTTCTGAGCTGAACTATGGGGATTTAGAGAAGAAATAACGAACGGTAATTTCTTTCTCTGATCCCTCTCCGTGCCAGCCCACTTCAAGGGAAAGCTGACAGTAATAGTCAATGCCAGAAAATGAAGCAGCACGCAGTAAATCAAGGAAAAAAAAAAACAAAACAAAACAAGATGAGGAAGGGCAGGCTGTCTGCAACATAAAGGCACTGAATTATACAATGGTACGGCAGAACGGTAGCATGATCCAGGAAAGACAAAGGGTTCCCATCAAAGTCAGATGGCTCCCACGGGCACTGCTTTGCTACGTGGTGGAACACGTAACTTCAAGCAGCACGAGGTGTCTTAACAGAGGCCTCAATTCGACAAGACATTAAAAATTAATATCTCTGAGGCCAGAGAAAAATCAAATTAGAAGAGGCAACATAACTTCTGTCTTAAAATAAAAGCAAAATGTTAACACACAGATGACACTCTCCATCAAATGAGCGCAACTTTCCTCCTCTCCAGAGGAAAGGCCGGACAGGGAAGAGATTCTTGACCCGAGAAGAAATGAATACCGCTTTGGTGAGTGCACGGGGAACAACTGTAAGGACTGACTGCCAATATGGATGAAGGAACCCAACGCTCCTCCCCCAGCCACAGCAGGCAGAATTGCGCTTGGAACATGCGGGGTCCTGGGGACGAGGAGGAGGATCCTCAGGTTGCAAAGACAACAAACGTGCTCAGAAGGGATGGCTCCAGGGTCTGTCCTGCCAATGGAGGGGCACCTTGAGATGTTATCGTTTCCCTCCTCTGGCTCTTCCGATGCAGAAAGAGACGAAAGGCACCGTCTGTCTGCCTTTGCTCTGACTCAGTCTCTCTCTCCGGCACACGGAGCTGAACTCTGAGCCTCCCCGTGTTTACTTGGGAGGAAGGATTTGGCCAGCAGCAAGAGAAAAAGCAATCTCCCTCCACAGTGGAAGGCAATTCACTGCAGACTTCTGTAGGTACGTGCTATCCTGTGGCCCCCAGGGAAAGACAGGGTATTTTAGTTCAAGGACAACAATACGTCCTTATAAAGAAACATTCCGTTACAGTTAACCGGTTGAACCGTATGGAAACGTGTTCAGACTAGAATACTCAAGTAGTATCATAAATATGAAAAAACCCAAAGCCCAGCAAAACCGGACAAAAATCCCCTACCCACAGGGACGGGAATTGCATTGGCTTGCTGCTCCTGGAATAAAGACAATTAGTGAGGGAAGAGGGCCGAGAGGCAACAGGCTACTCGGTTTGGTGGGTAAGACTGCATCCGGGGAACGAGTTCTGCCGGTGAAAGGCCTTCCCTGGGTGACACCTCCTCCCGCGAAAGGCCTGACCGAGGCTTTTCCTTCGAGACCTGACCTGAGCTAAACCAGCCCAAATACGTACCCCAAGGGGGAAGAAGGCTCAGAGCGGGCAACCCAGGTCAAGTTCAGAGCCATGCCCTGAAACGCGGCAACCAAAGCGTCCATCCTCTGAAAGGCTCCAGAAGGGAGTGACGGTGACGGGACAGCACCGGACGGGTGGGACTGGTGGCCTTCTCGGAAGCCAGGTTAGATAGTCACTACACAGTAGCCCCAGACCCCACAAAGCTCAAAGGCAGTAAAAGACGCCAGAACACTCAGAACTCGTAACCAGAGCAGATAAATCACCAGGTATTTATCAGCAGGCTATCATCGTCAGCGCACTAAAACTGACCACAGGGATCAGAAGAAACTTATCATATTTAAAAACACGACCATTATAAAGAGAGATAACTGGCATTTCCTGCAGAGAGTCATCTTCGAAGCAGTGTGCTCTGGACTACGGCAATAGCGGGGGGAGCTGGCAGCCTCCTTTGTCCTCTAATCAAAATGATCCCTCTTGCTCTTGAGGGGCATCTCTTAGACCAAGTTCTGCACTAAGTGGGATCGCCATATACACTTAGCTAAATGATCCTAATGCAATAAAGCTTTCTCGAGAGAAAAATTCTTTCCTACAACGAATACGCTTTAAATAAACTATTCCCAAGGGATGAACTAACTCAGAAGAATTACTTAAGATAACCCAACAGGATCATCTACTCAGACCTCTTTAAATTTCTCTTTTCCTCTCTCTTTTTATTAATTGGAGTGATTGACACCGTGTATCGCTTTTCCTTCTCTCTGCAGATAGACGTACATACTACCATCTGTGATGAGACAGATGATGCAGAAAATGCATTTAAAATAAAACTCCAGAGAAAAAGCAGCATGGTGGATTTGACTTTGTAGTCGTTGCCAGTTCCTAGTCCTGGGCCAAGACCTGGGAATGGGGCTCTCCTCTGGTACAGAACCCCTGCCACCAAGCACCACGCTCGGAAAACCTTAAGTCATGCAAATCTCCGTAGTTTGCATTCCTTATTTGCTGACTCTAAACACTTTTTGCTCAGCAATCTGAAGGTAGAGTTTTACTGAAGGTAAAGATTTTTGATAAACTGAACTGGTTTAAAATCATGAGTTAACGTCCGAGCATAAAACAATACCCTAAAACGCTCGTCAGTTTTACTTACAACTTTTTCTAACCTTAGAAATAAAAGAAAAAAGAAATTAAAACCAAGCATATGTAGATTCTTTAAAAAGCACAAATAGAAAAGTATTTCTTTAATAATACGCGGAATAAATTTTTGAACTGGGCGGCTGTCGTCACAAGCCCATTAATTAGAAGACTGATTGTTAATACTTCTAGCCAACTGAAGGGCTGCTCTTTAAAAGACACTGAACAGAAATCCTGGCTGGTGAAAGGCATCACAAGCCGTAATAAGATTACGTCTAATTGCGTTTGATCAAATCCAGCACGTCACAAGTCTGGAAAAGTACACAAATTAAGGACTTGATTCTTCTTCCCCTCTCACCCTAATTTCTGCATATATGACTTAGTGAATGTAACCTATGGTGTAAAAAAAGTTGGTTTGGATCATTGTCTTTTTATTACTGTCTATAACATATCTATATATTTTATAACGCAACTGCGTATAAACTATCAATTATATACCTCTCAGATTTATTGCTGTAGCTACTTTTTTTTCTGTTATATCCCTTCCCCTAGGAATAAGGCCCATTCTGAAGTCACATACAAATGGAAAGAGGATTTTATAGATGATAGTCAGATTTGTAGATGCATCTCAGCAATTATTTGGATATATATACGCATACTGAGATGCCACTCAAGGCATTTTCTTGTACTTTTTTCTTTTTTTTTACATCTACATTCCAAGGAAAAATGGATATTTGTAACTATATATATTTTAAAGAACGAACGTAATCATTTAAACTGCAACAATACCGCTTCTCGTTTAGAGAGAATTCTATCTGCTTGGATTTTTTTATATTTTTTTTTAAGACACATGGTTCTCTAATGCTGTTTTAAACAGGGAGTAATTAGAGCTGTGTATCTTCCACTTGGTCAGACTCAAAGCCTTTTCGCCACCACACAGTAACGTTCACCTTCCTCTAACCTGTACCCCCAAAATAACAGCACAGGCGCTCGGCAGGGGAGTATTTCCAAGGGATTTGCAAAGAGACATCGGGTCTTTGACCTGCAAGTCAAAGATGATGGAAAACAACCATGTTAGCAGTAAGATGTTCCAAGTTTACTACATAATTCCCTTAGACTTTGTTAGTTGCTTCCAGCCTTACTAGGCAAATTGGATTATTCTGCCCGTTCCATTTTTATGGAAGGCTTTAAAAAATGTTATTGGATGGTTACCCATTCCCCTGGCAATTCCCTGCTTCCGTGCAAAGCTCACTTCGGAACCGACCACCTCACACCTACAAGAACCTAGGTACTGTTTCGATAACCCCGACCCAGTTAGCAATAAGGGTAGGAATATATTTTAACTCCAGTAATGCTGTGTCCTTTGCCCCATCGCGTTATGTGAACTCTGCTCCTCTCAGAAACTTTCCTATGAGCTCTTTCATCTCCTGTTCTCCACTCCAAGACCGAATACCGCAGAAACCCTCCGTCTACAGATACACAGCACGCCCTCACTTTTTAGCATCACATGGGAGGCTGGGGAGTAAGAAATTAAACTAAAAACTCCTTTCAGTCTGCAGTGGATTAAGAACAATGCCTCCCGCCATACTTTCAGACCTCTGCCCCATAAACTCAAGTTTTATTTTCCTTTATTTGCTCATCGTCTCTTTCTAGCTCTCTGCTAGCTTATTAAACATGGTATTAAACTAAACAGAGACTGCTGGAATTTAACCAACCCACAGGGAATGTCTCCTCGATCATCAGTATTCCTCTAAACCAGCAGCAGAACAGAACATAATTAAGCCTTGTTTACCAATCCCCCCCTTTTTTTTTTAACAGTTCTATAATTATACTAAGTTTTCTTCCCAGACAAAAGCTGTTATAAGAGGAGAGTTTGTTTTTATCTTCTGTGAAATCAGAAGGTTAAAAAAATAATAATAATCGGTAAACACTAATGAAACAGGTGTATGGGGAAAAAGTGATTTCTCCCTGAGATAACGCAGAACAGGTATTCAGCCCCTAAAATGCATTTCCCATAAACAAGCTTAGAATTTGCACGAGCTAGTCCCAACAGAACTTACACCACTCCGTGCACAGTTTGAATGCTACAAAACCCTAAAACACTAGCAAAAAACCCATTTGAGCTTAACGCTGGTTGTGTGCTTGCACAGCTCGCGTAGCGGCAAACGCACCACAAAGAATCACGAAAAAGAAATCTTGTTACCAGTAGTGGCATGTAGCGATCTGATTTCTTTACATCTGTTGGAATTCAATGACAATGTCTCTGTAAGGGCTTGTGGGAAGGGGAATAAGTGCAGCCGGGTCCCAGCCTATGCGGGAGCTGGGTCATGAAGGGTTCAGTCTTTAACTAACGGGACTACTCACATGTTCAGCTTAAGGAGAATGTTTAAAGTCTTCAGTGAGGTAGAATGCTGAGCACCTTCCAAACCTGAAATGCATTGCTTTGAACAGAAGCAAAAAAATTACACAACTCGAAGTGTTTACTGTTTTAGATTTGCGGTGTCAGGTTTTGTTGTTTGGGGTTTGGGTTTTTTTTTTTTTTAACATTGAGTATGTTCATGCTCAAGCCTACAAACACTATAGAGACACCTTTCCTTTAAGACATATTTGCTGTTTCCCACCTCCTGTAATTATTTTTGAGCGTTATCACTCCCTACGCCCAGTCACGTTATTTCCTGTACGTGCTGTAAAACACAGAGAGACAAAGCAAGTTCGACAGCAGGTTGTGCAACAGCAGAGTAACGGGACCAGCACCTGCAACAGGCCAAGAGCTGTTTAACACCCCCTTGAAGTGAGAACTAGAGGAAAATCAACTCAGTATGCACGTTTCACAACTTCTAATCATAAGGCATAGTTAAGTCATATCTAGAGTGATCACAGATAATTACCAACACAAAGTTATTTTCGTATGTAAAAATATTCCAATGTTTTCACCACTTTCACTTAATCAGTGTCCAGATTTTCTAACTTACCACCACTTTCATGCACTTAATCAAAAAAACCCTAAGTATAACATTAGGTGCATCTCTGTCGCAGAGAGTTCACCTATGTGATGATGCTTTAAAATGCAGCACAATGCGTAGTGCCATACAGTAGTCATTATTTCTAATTAACAAGTCATTATTAATCTTAAATAGAAAGCCATCAGGAAGCTCAGTGCTAGCTCAAGAGAAATGTCAGGAAAAATAGGGCAGAAAGTGTAAAAGGGGAAGAGGCATCACATTAAAACTGTCCAACACCTTCTTATTCAAAATATATATATATATA
>VYZM01014734.1:182545-201211 GCA_013398915.1 Dromas ardeola
TTTTTTTTTTGCTGGTTACGTTATCCATAAAGCAGCTGGGACTAGCTGTTCTTTTCTGTTCAAAAATTAGCCAGCCTACTTGGAAAGCAGCAACACACTTGCTTTTCATTGACAGAGAAATATTTATTTNCTCCAGTCTAATGCAGCTCGGGAATTGCTAAATAATTCCGTATAGAAAGGGGGTGAGTGCAGCTGTGTCCAGGAATAGAGCAACTTTCTCCAAGGGAAGAAATAGTGCAAATGGAAAGATGAGAAATACAACGATTTTATCAATCAGTAGTCTGCAGTTCCCATAGATTTGTGGCTTTACATATGGGTACAGAATTAGCTTGCTGGGCAGCATGGTTGTGGGGTTTTTATGTAAAACTGAAAAAAAAAAAACCCACACCAAAACCAAAACCCAAACAAAAAATATCCCGAAAAGTGTGAGCTTTCACATTAAAATGTTCTCAGTCAAGTCCTCTCAACATGAACTAAACAAGTGTTTCGGAGTCTGCTCATAGCCTGTACCACCAGCATGTTTTTTTAAACAAAAGATGAATCTGATTAGAACGTCAAATAATTTGAAGCCTCACAGTGACAGTTTAGCTCAAAAGTAACTACTCAGAACAGACGCTTGCGTTTTATGAATAGAGAACAAAGTGGGGCATGTGTTAAAAACTGGTGCCTGAAGCTCAGCTTCTAGTAAGTGATGTGGTTTTAAGATGCACTTAAGATCCTAGAGTAGCTTCAGTGAGGGGTTTGTTTTTAACACATACTTAAGAAACTACTTTTATTCACTAATTATTGGAAATGTTGACTGCTGCGTTCACTCACTGCCATTAAGGTGTCAAAATCCCCAGCCTTTCCACCTGCAGACTTTTGTCAAGCCTTTGCCTCTTATACCCCTGTGAAACACACCACAAAGCCAAGCCAGACAAAGTTTGATATTTTTACTGAATACTACAGTAAGTAATGGAAAGAAGGAATGTCAAAAAAAAAAAAAAGAGTAATTGTAATGTCAGTCAAGGTTGTAAGCTGTAGAGTCGGAATACTTAGCTCCCAACTCAGGGAAGAGAAACAAATACTTCCAGAAAAGCTAAGAGTAACCATCATTAATCATTTTTCTGTATTTAATTCCTTTAACATCCAGTTAGATGTTCATTAACGTTCTGCTGACAATTATGGCCATAGCAAGAGAAAAGCATAGTCCAAATACCTAGTTTAGAGGTCAATCCAAGTTTCAAACCACGTCTGGCCACAGGAGCAGACACCACTCTCAGCACTCTATGCTAAAACTTAAGAAAAAATTTAGTGGATGCCAGCAAAAGAAGTTACAAGAAGTCTTTTACTTATCTGTAACTTGACACACCCTTACTCCCAAGTGAACCCGGAATCTTTTAATAAAAACACCCAACACAGAAGGACGACTGAGATCTTTCAGTCAACTTGGTCTTCCTTCATTGAAAGAATAGGTTGCGATGTATTTTTACGGCTAAGACTACCGGGCGGGATCCTACTCTCTTACATCCCATTGAGAGGAGAGGTGCTATCGACTCTCTTCTCCACCAGACAAGTTAACTGCTTTTTGAGACAGCCACGTTCATCTGGCCAGCCACAGAAGAACACTCGTCCAGCCAGATTCTCACTTTAAGGGACAGCGAGTTTACAGGAAAATCGTTTTCCTTCTTGCCAACCCAAAAACCCACACGAGCTAATTTTGATAACCCGGTTACCAATACAGAGCATCCCATAAGTATGAGCCCATCACCATCTTAAACAAAGAACTAATAAGTTTATGGACAGACACGTTAGAAAAACTATTTTCTTTGGTTGTAGGGCAAATACTGCATGAGCCCCTGCTCTCGGTGGTAAGCGAAGAGCAGTTGGGTGAGGGGTGGGATGGGAGGGATAAGAGAGTTTAATCAAACTTTGTACAGACTCTAGGAAAAGATTTATTTGTATCAGCCAATAATCCAGACAATGAGCAAATACGAGAGATCCAAGAAGGGATATGGAGATAGAGGCCATTAAAATTGCTCTCTGCATTTTAGAAAACCAGCAAGATTGAGTGAACCAGGGAAGAGCAGGCCTGCTGAAGTAAAGCGGTGGCAGAAAGCAGAGCGCACAGCATCGGTCTAAGCTTCCAAGCACAACTCTCTCTCTGCAGAGGGGAGGCTGAACAAGCTGGGGAATGTTCATCTCAAGCACAAGGGACCAATTTTCAAGCAAGTGAAATATGAAAGGGCTGTAAGTTATGACAACAGACAGAAACGCACACAAGCAGAGTGACCATGAACTAAATCAGGAAAAACAACAAACCCAGCATGTAATAAATATCATATGGTGACTTACAAACGTGTCTGACCTAGAGGTGAGCTCGGTGCTAATGAGAAGAAACACCACAAAATTGAAAAAAATAATTCAGTACAAAAACGTAATTAAAATGCCGGAGGGAAACAATGATTTGAATAGTGCTACAGAAATAGAGATAATACCTTCCATTGAAATTTCAATCAAGCAGCAAAGAAAAGCTAAGCTCAGTCGAGAGACAGAAACAAGGAATGTTTTATCACACTCTTACTTTGAATTTCTGCACCACCAGTGCTCTTATTTCCTCTTATTTTCCTGTGCTTTCCTATACCACCACCGCCACATCTGTGGACTCAGTCCTCTTTCCTGCCACCTATTAATTCTAAAATTTAAGAAAATGTTTTCCTCTCTCAGATTTAAAGATAGTACTAAAGTCCCTGCTGAAGCAGAAGAACCCAAATATTTTGTATTTCTGCTTCAATTCTAAAAATAGGCCCCCTATTAAGCAACTGCTTTGTATAGTGTGGCTGTACAAATATCTGTGAAGCTCTCTAAAATACCATGCATCCCCACGTATCATTTTAAATTCCATAAGCACGTGAATGGATCAAATAGCAAAGCTCTTCCCACGTGATCGAACAGAGAGACAGGGAAAAAGACGGTGTTGAAAACTTACCAGGGATTTTGTGCGATAAAACCTAACAAAGAAAGGGAGAGATGTCAACAGGAAGAAGTGGGATAAAAACAATCCAAAGAGCACTTAAATAACTCAGATATATCAAAACAAGGGGGAAAAAATGTTGGGGAAGATGTAAGAGACGACATACGTGGTTATGAGAGGAAAGGCAAAGGGGCCCGTCACCAGTTTAAGTGGGGTTCCAAACAAAAAATGCCGTTCTCAGATTCATTTACTAACGTCACAAGCAGATGTGAACAAAACAAGAAGCGTTTGATTTAAAGTGCAGGGGGAAAAAAAAAATTAATTTCTTCCTCAGGTTGAAAAAAATAGGTGTGAAACAGGTTTCCACAAGAATTAATCCGACCCCACCACACCGCATTACGGGTAGACTGAATACTTTGGTGAATTCTGCGCTTCTTGAAATGACTACCAGTTACATTTTTTCACTGCTGACTTTAAAGTAATTAAAAAGAAAATTAATACAAATATTGTACTGGCATTTAAATGTGGTGTTTCCTCCTTCGATGCAGTTGATGACTGAATTTGTATTTGAATCTACAGGTGTGTGCGCTCAGTAGCACATTACAAATTCCCAAAATAAGAATAAAGCAAGGATGCGGAGGTTCGTGGGAAAGCATCCCAAGAGCATGCTGCAGTGTATGTTCTCATGAATTAAGCGGAACTTTAACAGGGAAAAAAAAAAGAAATATTGATCAGAACAGGCAAATTTTCTCCCTAGAAGCACAAAAATCTTCAATTCAAATGCCGCATCTAGACCTGGAGCAAGTAACTCCTGGATGTTATCGCATACCCCTCCGTGTTAGCGCCAGAAGCATCGTCTAATATTTCAAAATGAAAATTTTCCGATTTTCCAATTAAAGGATAGACAGTAACTTTGTTAGTCAAAGTTACTAAAGTTCTTACACAAAGTTACAAAGTCCTCTTATACTCCCAGAGAAAAAAGTTACTCTAAAATAGTTTTTGAACTCTACAATAAAGTTTTAAAAAATTTTTTAAAAAAGGTTATACAAAGCTCTACAAAATATGTAAAGCCAAAATTCTAGAAAATACATAAAAAGCCAAATGACTTGACAAAAGAATCCAAGAGAGACAATGTCCATCTATTCGTAAGTGCAGCAGAACATTTCAGACCATCCCCTCAGCAATGCCGAGAAAAAACTGTTACGTTTTTCTGAAACAATGATCTTGCCTGCAGTATTTTAACTCAAGCCTTCTTTGTTACAAGACTAGCACTGAAGCAGTAATATTACTACCCGAGATTTTAATTATTACTATTCTGGAAATAAAAGTAAAAAAATATAACAAGTTAATCTATGGGAATTTTTTCTTTTTCCTGGGTTTTGGAGCATTTGTTACATGAAACCACCACCACAAAAGACACCTGCTAAACGTCAATCGTGCAAATCACCTGCAGCTGTGTAAAAAATGTGGGCTCAAACCACCAAAGGAAAATGCCAACTCCATAATCAATTTAAAACAACAGGCAAAAGAGAACAAGTGTTTACTGGGCAGATGTGACTCGGAAAGCAGCTCTTTCCTCAGGAAACTTTAGATTCCTCCGAGTGCTTTCTGTAGCAGCTTTTAAAGTTTTTAATCTTACACACAGAAAAAAAAAAAGGAAATATAAAATATCTTTCCAGTCTCAGAAATGTAGAAACCAGTCCACATGGTAACAATGAACCGGGTCCATACATGAATCCACAGAGGCAGGAGACAGAAGCTAAAAAGCAGTGCTTTTGGGAAAATGGCCTATGTTTGCAAAATACCAGGAAGAACAAAGTAAGCGGGTTAGGCACATAAATTGTGAGGAAAAAGTCATCACTAGTAAAAGGCTGCTATCCTGACCCTTGAGTGGAATGAACTGCTCCGTGCTCTTCAAGTAAAGCACCTTTCATAGCGCTGTCTGTGCTGTGCAGAAATAGCTAAGCTGAGGAACGGAAAGCCGCAGTATTTCTCTTCTAGGAAGCTGGGCTTCAGAAATCTTCTGTGAAATAAAATTACTGATAAATTGAGTCAGTGACCGTGGGAGAGGCAGTAAAGTCCCCTCTTCACTTGCAGAGGTAAATCCCCACACGTAGTCTCATTCAAATAGTAACAGAAGCAGAGACCAAAAAAAGATGACTTTCATGAAAGACGACGGCATCGTTTCTGTTTCAGAAAAGGCTACGTAAGAGCGTGCCATTGCTACCCAAGTAACCACCGAGGGAACTGACAAAACAGAAAAGTATTTCTTGGCAGAATGATGCAAGATAACAGCTCTGCCAAATTTACATTTTAATTTGTAATATTTTTGTTAAAACAGCAACCCTGTATTTGGGAGCAAAGTGCATTTTTAACCTTAAAAAGTTAACAAAAAAAAAAAGGAAGCTTTAACAGGTATAATCCCATGTCAACAGTTTATTTTCAGTGCAAGTTAAAATACAGTTATTGCTTTGGTACACAGAATACACCTTCATTAGACTGGTCTCTCTTTTTGGAGTACATATTCCCCTGTGAATTACCTGCTGCTAGGAGATGCAGTTTTACAAGCGTCAACGTGTCATGGACGTGCTCAACCGTGACAACGAGCGCTACGTCGGAGGAAGAGGCACAGCAGGCTGAGAGCAACCTGGCTTTATGAACAACGGGTTCTTCGTCTATCGGAGCGTTAATCGCTTGTACTCCCCATCAGCAGTGCCCTGACCTCCTCAAGACGGCACATCAATGAGGCCGGCTGTGCCTTTGTATCAGCCCGTATTTCACAGAAAAGAAAAACACTGGGAGTTTTAAGTCCTTTTACACGGCGTCTACAGTGAGATGCGCTATGCGTGACGGATACAGTCGATGGCAAAACACACAGCAAAGCCCGTTATTCCTGCTATCAGGTACAAACAAGTAAACTTCTTCTAAAGTTACAGTAGTTTTTAAATAAAAGCCTGATTTTTCTACCTATCATACAGCTTCATGAAAAGTCTTTTCTACTACTGAGTAAATGAAGAGAAGAGAAGCTTTTTTTTTTGTGAGGAATAGATTTTCTAGAAGATAAATGCAATTTACCACCTTTCACTACCGGATAATTATTCAGACTGATTGGAACTGAATTATCACACGACATCTGGTCAGTAGAACTCGTTACCCAAATCAGCAGGGTCACCAGTTGCTACCATGCGGATGTCCAACTCACAGTCACTGGCATTAAAGAGCCACAGACCGCAATAAACTGAAAAATTAATTCACTTTTCACTCCTAAGCTCACATCCCCCTTTCCGTGCAAGGATGGCGAAGAGGAGACGCATCAGGAGAAACATTCTCATACTCTTCATATCTAGTAAATGTAACACTAATTTCTAAGATTTTTAATATGGCACTTGAAATTAAAAGTAAATTAAATTCTAATTAACATTCCCCAAATTGTTAATTTTCAAGTATCACTACTAAACTATGTTTGTTAGATACTTGTGATGATTGCTGCTCTAATAAATCCTTCCAAGTATTTTTCAGGAAAACCTGTCTCACGCCTATTCCTTACT
The DNA here is from genome assembly GCA_013398915.1 of Dromas ardeola. NCBI lineage: Eukaryota > Metazoa > Chordata > Aves > Charadriiformes > Dromadidae > Dromas > Dromas ardeola. Next base: position 189,047 of record VYZM01014734.1, read on the forward strand.
TGCATTTTGGTGCCTTGCAAAAGCAAAAGTTAAAAAAACTTACTTAAATACCAGCATTCTATTGGCAGAAAAGTTATTAATTTGGTCAATAAAATGTTTTGCAATGGGTTAAAGATAACTTCTGGTATTTCTAGTAAATAGTTGCTGTGGGATAAAACACCATTATTTAGAATTTCAGTGAAGCGCTATGGCTTGCTCCATGTTGCAGTGGTGATACCTGATGCGACTGCTCTGCAGAAACTAAAGCAACTGCAACCATTGTGCAGAACACAGACAGGTTTCAGTGCCAGGACTTCCACATCCAAACTTACTAGGAACAGACATCCTCGTGGTGAAATCGTAGACTGAAATGTACATAGGAAGTGCTCCTGGGGAGAAAGACTGGATACTCCTTGCAGAATTCCGTGAAGCACGCAGCATGTGAAGAAGCCTCTGAGCAAGCAGGGTATTTTTTTCTTTTTCCAGACAGGAAGCAGCAGTTACATCTCTACAAAACTGGCTGGCAAGATTGCACCTGCTATTTAAAGCCTCCACCGTTCCAGCTTTATCGTGTGAGCACAGAAATTCTAAAGTTTAATGCTAGCATTAAAATTTCTGATTGCATTTTTATAAAAGTCCTGTTTTGTCAGCAAAAGCAATACATACTATGGAAATGACAAGTCTCACATGCTTTATGTAGGTGACTGGAATGGTCATTTCCCTGCCCCATTCCTTTGGAATCAAAGGATATTCCTGATAAGCTGGGGAGAGTGTGAAAGAGAGAACCTACCTTTGCTCAAAGATCTCCAGAATACAACTGCAGAGTATAAATCAATTTAATATAGTAAAAGAATTGTCTAAGTGAATTTAGCTTTTTACGTTCCTAGTCTTACTACCATATGCTTACTTGTCAAGCCTTTGGAGAACAGGGACTTCCAAAAGGAGAACGGCGGTCTGCAGAAATCCATATCCGTCAATATTATTGATATTCCTAATCACTAGATTCAGAAAACTAGCCAAGAGAATAATGATTTTGAGAATATATGCATTGCCAAAGAGAAAACTCCTTATACATTCGTTTTAAGCAGTTGGAGTTCCTGCTAGGGAACTGCCTGAGGATTTAAGAACATAAAGCAAGGTCTGTAGGGAAAAGACATCTTACTATCCAACCGTATCAGCTGACCTAAAACAGGCAAGTTTGTGTCCTTGAAACAGGCTGGTGTGGCTTTTAAAAAAACAAAATAACAAAAAAATCCCAACCCTTTTTTCTAACTAAATCAGCTGGCCTAATTAAAAACCTTATTTAAGCCTAGGAGTTATGCATGGGTAAGAAAGAGCAGAAGGAAGTAAAGAAAAGGCAGGGTTCTCCTCGCCCAGGCAGCACGCCGAGCTGCAGACCTGCGCAGCCTTGAGGAAAGCAAGACCTCCTGCTAACAGCCTGTACCTCCAGTAACTACGCTATATACAAGTATGGCTGACAGCCGGCCAGGTAGCGTTTTCCGCGTGCAACTGTTCCTTGCTACTGATTAACTGCAATTCAGAAGGGGGAATTCTGTCTACAGATTGTGAAATGCGTTGTTATTCCTTTCTAAACTCATCTGTAGTAGAAACACCAGAACAAACGTGGCTTGGACTTTTCAAATGCTTGAAAAGTAGCACGTTTCAAGAGGAAGCAACTTCTAATTTTTTTATTTTTTTTTAACTTTAAGATAATTGCAGTATCAAAATTATATTTAATATTGTGCAGTCTTCTGTTAATATGCTTAAACTTGAAAATAAATTAAATAATTTGGTTTTAGACATAAAAGTCAGTCAAGACCTGGGATAGGTGTGGGCACCAACAACACAGACCAGCTTTTGCTTGAGAGAAAAAAAAAAACAAAAAACAAAACAAACCACAAACAAACTCTAACACTCATTTCATTCAGACAAAAAGGCTGATGTTTGCAACCACACCGGGTCTCCTCATGGCTCCTTTGGAGAAACAGGACCTAAAGAAATGCACCTTCAAGAACAGTAATGGCAAAGCAGATGGGCAAACCTAGGCTGCTTCAGTCTAGGGAGTAAAGCAGTTACCTAAATTACTTTTTTTTATTTTAAAGCAAGTATTTTCAATCTATTTAAATTGTGCGTGTGCTTTAAAGCTTTACAACACTGCCTGCACACTCTATCTCAGGACTGTGTAATTTTGAAACAAACAAGAAAGCAGGAAACTAACATTAGGTCCACAAAATATTCCACTGGGTACCATTATAAAGGCTGTGTACTCACAGAGACTGACTGCAATTACCTATGCATATGTAACAATTGCATATATATGTATATCTGTATGTCTTTAGATATCTTTTTACCTCAGTTATTCCATAATTGGAAGGAGCTCCGACGACGCTGAAAGCACACTATCACATCTTCTGTCTTATTTACAACTAATTTTCATTGCTTGTAGGAGGACTCTAAGCAATACTTAAACTTCAGGAATGATTAAGTTGGACAAACTATTAATCACTATGGAATGACCAAACATCTATCATCTCTGGATAAAGTTAAAAAATCCTTCCAATCCAAATGGATAGCGTGCATTTCCTCAGGCATGTTAAAAGCTGGAAGAAAAACAAACTAAAAAAAATAAAGCATTTTTGATACAGCCTTTTTGAAGGTCAGTTCCTTATGTCGTATATGCTGGTATGCAGCTGAAGGTAACCAAATCAAGTCACTAGGATTTTTTCTTCCTTTGTTTCCCCTGTGGCAAAACAGGGGAATTCGATATAAAACCATAGGTTAAGTCAGGTCGGAAGGAACCTCAGGACTCTTTTGTTCAGCCTCCTGCTCGAAGCCACTGGGTCAGACCAGGCCGCTCACGGGTTTATCCGGTTTTATTTTGAAAACTGCCAAGGACAGAGACTGCACAATATCTAATATTAAGCAAAACTCTCGCACTGCTCTGCCGCACTAACAGGAGAATAGTTAAAAAAATAAAACAAAAAAAACTGAAAATAAGACCCTCCATCTTCCCAGTCAAAATGGCATTTTAAATATATTTTCCACTGGACTAGAGAAGGAGATAAACTAAAACATTTTCTGTTTTAGAACTGTTAACTTTGCCACCATACTTATTTTTCTAATGGCAACATACCTGGAACATCAAATGAGTCTGAACTCAAATTTCTGGGGATTCCCATTAGACTTGTACTTAAGTGGGAAATCACTTACCTGTGAGTATCATTTATACATCAACTGGTGCTATGTATCTCCAAATATTAAAGAATCGTGAAAATTCTCCTTTCAAAGGAAAATGTTTCCCTTTCATCCGAAACACTATGCCCCATCTCAGGACAACTTTCTACCATAGAATGGGCCGAGGGGCACATGGATTAAGCTCCTCGTTGAACTGAAAGGAGATACTTGCATTTTTTTTAATCTTTAAGTGTGCTGATCATTTATAAAGCCAGGAAGAAACTCAACTTTTGATGAAAAATAGTTCTCAATGAGCATCAGGCCTTGTGTTAAGCAAGGATGAACGCCAAAGTCTTGCTATGCAAATTCTCAATCTGAGGACAGCAAATACTTGTCAGAGCTACTCCTTCCTTAAATCTTTAACAGATGGAGAAGAAAGAAGTCAGCTATAAAGGGAAGTTCAACTGTAGAAGTACTGTATAAATATTTAGACTTGATTTTCCCTAACATATAACAATAGTAATAATAGACTGGGTCCTGAGCTACATCTTGTCATCAATTCATCCTCGTCTTTGTTTGAGAGCTAAAATAGCTACAGTTAAGCTCCTGATTTATCAGGTGTCATGACTCTTCTTAGAGTAAGTTTTTTTAAAGTGATACAAGTTTCAAACGTAAGATTTTAAAATAACATTTAAAGTATGTTCATGGTCCATCATTCTAAATAAAAAGGCAAAAGAAAAAGCCACTGCAGATATGGTGGAAAATACGCATTTGTCAGCACACACCAGAAAGCTGGGTTGGCTTTTTATTAAAAGATACCGTTTTTCCCAATTTCAAGCAGCCAAGGGAACACATTCCTCAGCTGTTTTGAACAGGAATTCTAAGTTTACTCTCTGAGATCTTGGGTACTTGGTAGAAGCACCCATTCTAGTCCCGTTACAGTTAACTTCCAGTTTCTCAGGTCAGGCTCATACTTAAATAGCCATGACAAGTTCCCCTTAAAAGCTTATTCTGGCGAGCAAAAAGGTACACACACAATTTCTATGAATGGTCAAAACCAGTTAAAGAGAACTTTCTGTCTTCAAAGACAATATATGCAAGATACTTGCAGTCCTTGCCTTGTCTGCACCAGAAAATTATACTGACGTGAAACAACTACTTCTTTACGTGGTTGTAGTTATACCTGGAATAGTTCTACCTACCTACATATCTATACTGGAGCAAAATCAATTTATACATAATATGACAAATACTAAAAAAATATTGCATTTTAAAAAAAAGAGATACATAACTCATGCTTTAAATTGAATGCAAGCCAGAACTTGAGGGATTGTGTAATGTATTAAAATCGTGTCTTGCAGAACTAGAAATATCAAATGCTTCCACTGAGATAATAATTCCAAGTAGTAATCCAAACTGTCTGGGATGGAAGAAATGTTAAACTTAGTCTGTGAAACTTTTTATAAGAGAAGAATCTTTTGAAATGTAGTTTTCTCCTACATAGCTGTACTTCTGATGCTTACAGCTGTGCTTCTTTGAAGCTGAGACACTAAACAGCATTATCTTTTTTTTTTTTCACAAAACCTGTAAAAATACCTTTCTCTCTAAACATGAATTTATGAAACTTTCAAGAGAGTTACTTTATCTGCAGTACACATATATACTTTCCACAATAAAAATCAAAATGTCTTCCCTTGAGAAGTGTTTTGTTTTCAACAAAAAGCCTTTATCTGTTGCAAAATTAAATGACCGTGTGTATTTTCACTGTGAAATGAATCTCAGTCACTTGGAAAGTTCTGGCGCTGTACTTTTAAAATTAATGTTGATTACATGTTTGCACGCTTAATCCGATCAACCGCTTTTTGCGGAAGCATGCAGCATGTATGTGCCTTGATTATATTCTCAACTGACGCAATGCAGAGCTAGCTTTAGGTCTGAAGAGCAACTATTGGATATTTCAGTTTTAGATTTGTTAAATGGACAAAAGTGGGGAAGAGAAGAGATCCACATTACTTCTTAGGGACTAATAAAAAACATAAGGAGTTTTAATCAACTGGTAGAGACAGCTTTCTCCTAGTTATAGCAGGAATGATGGTATCATTCACTCACTAAAATAACGCCCCACACTCATCTGCTGAATGGATACAGAACGTGTTCCTAACTCTACTCAAACCCATCAACTGGAGTCTCTAAGAGTCATGACACAGAACATAAAATTTAAGAGGGATTAGAGGGAAAAAAAGTGTATGTATATGGGTACTATTATTAGACATTTCCACACACATACTATAGTATATATACACACAGACTCACGGTACATTATGTACCGTCTGCTTGTGTCTCTGTGTCATTCAGCCATAAAAACCCACCCTCTTCTCTGGCTGCTCTGGCAACTGCGTCTGCCCTGATTTCTGCCCACGATGCCAGAAGCAGCACTTCCCTTTGCTTCTATTATCTTCTGGCCCACACTGCCATTGTCTTTTCTGAATCATTACACCAGCTGTTGTGTTATTAAGTTTTTCCATCCTGACACAGCCTCCGCACTTTCCTCCCGTTTGCTATCCTCACTTCCAGTCACCTTTCACCCAATTGTTCTTCATCATTCTTATTTATCCCTTTCTCCTGGTCTGCTGTACAATCCCATTTCAGCACATTCCCCGGTTTCTCTTTAGGCTCTGTGTCTTCCTACAAACGCAACGTGTGATGAGCAGGACTAATTTTCTCATGAGAACGTAAGGCCAGGCAGGTAAGGAAGCGAGAAAAAAAAAAAATACCACCATATTTTAGGGAACACATTTGCAAACTATCTCCCCATCTCCCCGTGCCTGGCTGTCCATATGGACGTGTCATCTGAAGTATGAGAACTGCAGTGTTAATTCATATGATAAAACGATGCAAAGCATCTCCCTACTGAAGCCAGAATATCACTCAGAGCCAAACGCACTGCAACAGGAAATAATCTGAGTATGCAGAATCGAAATGATGCAAAAGAAAACATCAGACGCTTTGCAGAGTCAGTGCTTACCTAGATGCACAAAAGCTTTTAGTACAGTAACTACAGGATACGAGAAGAGAAAAGAAAAAGTGGTTTGTTTAATCCACACGCAAAAGAAAAGTGGAGTCAAGAGGCCTGCAAGGAAAATTTCTAAGGACTGATGGATTATTTTCACCAGGGCATTATGTTTTGGGATTTTTTTTTTTTTAAGACTTCTACTATTTATTCTGTAATAACATGTTTTTGTAGTTACACTCTAGTAGGAAATGGTATGTCAGACGAAGGAGTCCATAACAAAAATAAAGGAAGTGCCCAATTCTGAGTCTTTATCTGCATAAGATTTTATCAGAGAAGATGAGTTACCAACATAACTTGCACAAGACTAACTTCAGATGATTTTGTTTCTGTTGGGAAGTTTTGATATGACAAATACTGGTGAGTAGGTACCAGGAAGCCACCATCCTTAATGCATACAGCCTGCACCCTTTTCAACAATTTCTTTCTTGGCACAAGTGTAACACTGGGATCAGCTTCGCATCAGTATTTAAATGCCTCTGTAGTTCGGGACTTTTTTCATTCGTATCAACGTAATCCACTTAAAAGAATGTTTTTCTTTCTCAACGACTATGAGCGGGGCTTGAGGACAAAGCTCACTGCTGCATCAACAGTTCTCACTTTAGGTGAAATCCTGACCGCTATGCAGAGTATCATGCTGTATTATGTTTACTTCTGTATGTAGTCACAACAGATGACAGTAAAGTTCTCTCCACTGAAGTATTTATGCTAACAAACAGTAAAAAAGAAGATTTCTTCAGTATTTACCTACCCTGTGCAATTATCAATCACATAAATGGAAGAAGATGCAAGAAATCCTAATGATGCATAATGATCATAAAATTTCTTAAGGAAATTATATTAAGGAAATGTATTTCAGCAGCACTAAGGACTGTCCTGTGAAATACTAGGGTGTCTCAATATTCTTCCAAGCCTAACAAAATATAGTTATTACAAGTATCAGCCTTTTTAGTGTAAAATTTGCCCTGACTCAACATGAGAGATTACGTAATTTCAGCTTCAAGGTAATTTTCAGGGAGGAAAAGAGATTTCAAAGTTCAATCTGAAATAATCTCGTTCTTGCACTAAGAGCCTCTTCATTCTTGTCTCATGAAAAGCATTGACAGAAGCGTCCCGTATAACGTTTTTTTATAGCATGGTGGTGTGGCTGATCTCTCATGATCTCTTTCATTCACTCTTTAAGAATTCTATACATATCTTAGTTATTAACTCTTCAGGATTTTTAAAAGACTAAATTTTAGATGAGAATCAGAACTAAGACTTATGTTGTACTTCAACTGCAATTTAAACCAAATGCTTTTAGGCGTATCAGATGCAACCAGCTCCAAGAGCAGTCTTCAATACCCTCTAATTCTCCTGGCATTGTTTTAGGGAGCAGAGCAAAGGCATCATGAAGCTACCTTCTAATCGCCAGCTTTTAATCACAGAAAGTAGGGACCTCAAGTATAATTGATAGAAATAAAATTTTTGTCCAATCCGTAACACTTCACAGATAGAAGCTTATATAAATCAACATAGCAGGAAGCTTCTTTCTCAACTCTCAGATGGATTTTGACATTTCACACAAATAGAATTGGGTATTTTAACAAGCCTACCTCTAATAAAGTTTCTTATATACAGAAAACCAAGACGCTGTAGCCCTGAAGGTCATATTCAGGAATAAAACTGAGTTGCTAGATGACACCTGAACATTACCAGCCTTAAGCAAGAGGAGACTGGATTCTTCCCATCTAGCGTAGGTTATACCCATCACTCTAGCAAGCAGCAGTGCCTGAGGTGACCTATGAACTCAGGAAGGTGTATATGTATTCACTCTCCAAGTCCTTGGTGTTACTTAACTCTGCAAAAAGTGTAGAGAAAGATACTAGGAAAATATGTTTTGCATTTATGAAGCCAGAAACTGTATACAGTATTCCTAACTCTTAATCTCACAAAGGCAACGGAGAGGTTTCCGAATGAGGCTGCGCACAGAGCCCCGTGTGCACGCAGCCCCAAAGCAGCAGCATGAGGGCTGGTGCAATGCATACAGCAGAATAAATGCGCTCCTGCATCACCAATTGTGCAAGCGATCTGAACTGTGAAGAAAAAAAAACCCTCGTGGATTCACTATTAACATCCCAGTGGGCGAGTTCCCTGACATTTCTTGTGTCTAAAACACATGAAAAGTTTGATGCGCAGCCATTCAGAGCACAACTGTACCTCAAAAGACTTAGCTGCAACTTAGCACTCTCTCTCATCCAAATTTTGCTTTGGCAATGAAGATTCATGAAGATCAGAGACCTGCAACATAAGCTGCTATACTAAAATGTACCGACAAAGGTATTTAAGGAATTCAATACTAGCATTTCAAAAACAGCTCATCTTTTTTAAGTTCAAAAATTCGAGGACTTGCCTGCTCTAGATTGATAAGGTTGGTGCTTGCATCAGCCACATCTCATCTCACCCTGGCTTTTTGTTCTGAGGAAAAATCCTTCTAATATTCATTCATGTAGGGATGCATCAGCAGACTAAAAGACGTATCAGATATACCTGAAATCCTAACAGCACAAAGCAGCGAGCCTCCACAAAAAACTGAAGGTTTAAACACTACATCTCCTTACGAGAAACTCATTCCTTATGAGAAACTTACTCCTTACAGTGTCAATGTATATGCACTTCTTGAATTTGCTGGATTTTCTCTCCCTACTGAGACAAGGAAAACAATAGAAAAACCTCACATAAAGGGAAGAAAGATGGAAACAGCAACATCAGGAATTTTTTTCCTTTTAAAATATCCAACGTAGATTTCATTACATTCCAGGAAGAAGTAACAGTTTTAGAAGCTACCTTCTTCAAAGGCTAAGAGCTAGCTACTAATGTATGTTTAAAAGCGAAGGACCAAACTGAAGATGTAGTTATGGTTAGTTCTGGTTCTCAGGATCCTTTTAACTACTGAACGCATTATCTCTGAATTGTAAGTACTGGATTTGCTATTTGACTGAGGAAGTGGATGTCAAAAACTCTGAAGAGATCCTTCACTTTCAGGCAGAAAATGCAGAGTGTTCAAACAATACAATAGATTAAACCAACTAAAGACACTTCATGGTATTTTATTTGCTAAGGAAGATCCAGAAACAGAGTAGAGGGAAGGAAGAAATAAAAAATTCTCCAGTTATTTCAGTATGACTAGCTGTGTGTGTAGCTTTTTCAGAACTTGTGAGCAGACAAAAAAAAATAAGTTTACTGTGATTGCTGTGACTTCTGCATGCATGTACACATGTACATGTTATTTTGTAGGTGATGAGGTTTTTCACTGGTGTTAGGCCTGAACAGGAAACTCCAGGCAGAACAATGTTATTAAAGACAGGCAAAAGACCTTCCTTAGAGTAAATCACATACCAGTAAGAAATTACATGGTGCTACAAATTGCAAATTTTAAATCCAGAGAGAATGTAAAAGAATCACGATTGCTTTTAATTGTTCAAGTTAGGATAAGAAAAGTCTTTTGCCAAATCTACCGTGTTGGCTGGAAGATCATTTAGTGTATTACTCCCTTTACAGCCAGAAAATAGAAAAACTTATCCACAAAATATCTTATCAAATCCTGAGCTACCATCCTTCAGAGAGATGGGTAGAGTCATTCTCCCCAAAAGACCTGTTTAAGCCAGGCAACCCTTTGAAATCCTGTGAACATACAGCTCATCTAGACTTCAAAATGAAAACCTTAGTCCTCCCTGGCACACGTTTCTGCTGGATTTTGTGCGTGTGACTGCGAAAGGAAAGAGAAGGACAGACAGTGGAGCTGAGAACACTGAAGTGTGTTTGTAGCCTCCAAACCCATGACTTCATGCTGGGAATAATTAAGGAATCATGTGTTTACGAATGACCTACTCGAAATGTTCTCAGAGATAAATTAGCACAGAACCAAAACCAAAAGATTCACAGCCACCAGTCAAATCATCAGTAACATTAATTTCTCAATAGAAATAAAGCAACACCAAGCGTTTATTGCATACATTTTTTCACTAGATGCAATTAGCATCATTGAAAGTTATCAGTGTGTATGTACTTATAGAAATGGGGACTGTTTACATGAGTCGTGGCATTGGCTTCACTACAACTGTTTAGACTAAAGACCCAGTAGTGTTCTGCTATAAATGCCATTACTGGAAACGCCTTTCAGAGTAACAGATTATTGACATGAAAACAACCTATCACTATGCTATAGATTGTTCTCCATGTCTTGTTATTTAAAAAAAACAACCAAACAAAAAAAAAACCCCTTTTATTTAACACCACTTCGATTCCTACCAGTGGATTTTAGCAAGTGCACCAAACTGTACTTGTTATCATCATCAAGATGGTAACATTACGGATTTAACACAGGCAAAAACTACCAGTGCAGCATTAGGAGTGCAGCACCTTTACTGCAAAAGAAGAGACAGGCAGTAATCGGGCTGAGGGGAAGCAAGCAAATAAGTGACAATGACAATGCCGTCTCCCCCACCTTCAACTTCTTCCAAGATAATTCACTTGAAAATGAATTAAAAATGAATCCCCTAGAAATTGGGAATATTTTAATTCCTATTTATTTCTCTACGATATTAAAAAGGAGCCTGATAAATCTGCACATGCTTCTAACAAAACACCCAAACTCCACCTACTACGCCCTGGCAAGTCACGACAGTAGAACAGCAGCAAAGTAACATAAATCAGTGAAAAACAAAGGGGCTCTGAGCCAGATTGAAGAAAAAAAGATCCAGAACTTCTGGCATTACGTACAAAGAACAAAACAGGGTGTCCTGTTTATTTTCATTTTGACAAATCAAAAGGAAGCTAGGCACAGTTAATAAGTATTTCTCATGCAGCCCACATACTCATGGCTTTAACTACTGAAGAAATATAGCTTATGGTAGACAGCTGAAAAAAATCCAGCAAAACCTTAAGAAGTCCTATGTTACCACTTCCAATTTGTTTTTCCAATCCCCTTGGAAAGGTAAGACTAGAATTGTTCCTTCAGATCAGCTTCATGTAAAGGGAACCATTTCATCAGATAATAGAAATAAGTTATATTCGTTCATTCCAGTATAAACAAAAGCATCTGTAATGAGTCTATAGAATTTTGTCCTTTCTATATCAACGCCTATCCCACTATCTTTAATGCTCTTTATAGAATTGCTTTAAAAGCATCCCTGAGCACTAAAGTTCTTAAGTTTTTTTTCTAAAAATATATTCCTTAATATGTTACTGAAAAAATCAGTAGGAATAATGATATATTGATATTGTATCCCCGTGAGTGATAATCCTTTTTATGAACACATCTGACTGTAAATGGAGTTTCATTTGATTCTTATAATTCAGTGTGATAACCTGAAGAATACCATAAGACACTAAATGAAACGTGGGTTTTAAGCTACACTGTAGAATCCCTTCAACTGCACAGCACCAATATTAACCAGAAGAGCTGAAGCATGGTTTGTGAAAGTAGGAAATAAAAAACATTCCTTAGTATGGTATTTGATCCGAACACTTTTTGTACATAATGAAATGCCACCAGCATTTTAATTTACAGATCACTAACCTTGGAATGGCAATGGCATGAATATTTACACATTTTGAAGGCTGTATTAAGTGAAGTTTTACAGGTCTCACTCCTAAACACGTAAAACCAGAATGCATGTGGAGAAGCAAAAAGCTGAAGATCAGTTTCCTAAAGCCATAAGCTCTGAAGTCCAAATAACAAAAATGAAAGCTTGTATTTTCCACCAAGAAAGCTACTTAAGTGTTACCCATACAGCTCTTTCAAATATGTCTTCTGATCATATTTTATCATAGTGCTAGGACCAAAACCAAATCAAACTTGTATGTTTTGCAGAAACATCCTCCAACCCCCAGCACCCAGGGTTTTGGGTATTACCTTGGTTTTGTTATGTTTTTGTTTTTTTTTTTTTGGGGGGGGGGGG
>VYZM01014734.1:201274-226784 GCA_013398915.1 Dromas ardeola
TTTTTTTTTGGGGGGGGATGGGGGGGGTGGTGTTTGGTTTTTTGTTTTGGTTTGGGTTTTTTTGTTGGGTTTTTTTTTATTTTTTTTTTCTTATCTGACAGCAGAAATGAAGAATAATCTGCCCTGTCCAATCCTATCCAGATATGCAAAGTTTTCAAAATATTTCCAATTTAGATAGAAGACGAAGTGTATTGTGGGTACCTTACATAAGTAGAAGTAAAGATATTCTTTACAGAGCTATTTTGCAAACTAGAAAGGTATATTAAGATGTATAAACTATAAGAAATTAAAGCAGAATTCTATTTGAGCTATAGGCATTATCACAATGTTCAAGTGTGCAAGTTAACAGAAGGAAACGTAATGCAAGTTCTGTTCTTTATGACCTAAATTAAATGCTTTACTCCTCCTACTTTATGCAGAACATTAAAAGAACGTAGAAGAACTGGAGGGATTTTTATAATCTTGACAACTCTGCATGGAGGCAATCCCATTTCCTCCACACAGTTTAAACAAGTAGTTAACACAAACCTGGAGGAGGGCACAGAATGTGTTTAGTGCAGAATTTCTTTTGTAAAGCATGAAGCAAAACAGTCCTAAATCTGTTTGGGTCCTTCCAGAATACCAGGTGTAAATGACATGGCCTAGAAATTTGCTTGCCAGCTCCTCCAAAGAACACCGCTACCATAATGTCTATGCACAGATTCTGTTACAATATCATTATTGCAAGAATTGCTGGAGCCCAGTGCCCTTTCAAAGCAGTGTTGTTTAAAAGTAATGCATTAGTAAAACATGAGAGCTTAAGAGTCAAGAGAAACAGGGAGAGTTCTACTTCATAAAATACATAATGCAGGTCCAAGCTGGAAGCACGATTTTAAAAAAAGGAAAATCCTCAGCTTAGGAAAGCACTGAACAAGCTCACGCACCTAAAACTGAAATTCCATGGTTTTATTGTATAGCTTCTTTGCAGTTCATCTGCATGCCTACAACCCCCAATCTCATGGCAGCCTTTAATACATTCTTCTATTAAATTATGTACCTTCGACGTCTTCGTCAAGAAAGGAACAGTTGTCAGAAGCTATTGTTATTGCTCAGTAAGATTGCAACAAGAGAAGGAGAAAGCTCAACAAGACTGTGGAAAGCACCAGAAATTAGCGTACACAGATGGTGGACAGAAAACTATTGAACCAAAGCTAGGATTATTTGCATGTGCTATGCATGTTGTGATCAAAATTTACTACTTTTCTCTACCTGAATACTCTCCTCCTCTTAAGGACTGAGAAAATTAACTACCTTGCCTCTGAAGAAATCAGAATGGAAGGCACTCCCATGAAAAGAATGGAATCCTCTGCATGAAGATGGGTGTTTGGAAGTAAAAGCGGTCACAAAGATTAAGCTTTGGAGAAAGAGAAATGTATTCCTGATCCAGAAACAGCTGCTTCTACCAATGTTAGCAGTAGAAATAATGTCCTTGTATCCACCTCCATTGTTTAGAGCTTATGGGGACAGTAAACAGAGTAATGCCATTGTGAACTGCAGCCTATCTGAATATTATAAGGCACCTATAGCAGCAGCCAAAGAAAAACTTGTTTGGAGAATTTAAGACAGGGATGTAATACAAAAATGGAGACAAGCTGATACTTCTCTATTGTGAGCACCTAGTTAAAAAAAAGGTTTTCCCCCTCCTGAAACACCCCAATCAGTACTTTTGGTACACATACCTCGAAGAATTCTCTCCTCATGGCAACGTAGAAAGTCCCAGATTCTAACAGTGCCGTCGTCAGAGCATGTAGCAAATTTATTATCCGTGGGTGAGAAACTGTTACATGAAGACACACAGCAGGGGAAAGAAGTCAGCATTTAACAGATTATCTATGCTTCTCAGACAGGGCAAATTATACTGTAATGTGTTATACACTGAAGGATGCATTTGAACATAGGGACTTTTAAGTGAATACAGTGCCTGCCAAATGACACTTCATCACGAGACATGAATTTAGCATAGTATTACTATCACATTGCAGTCCCCTGTCAAATGAGGAAAAAAATCCAGAATTTATTCTTAGCACCTTCCTACTTATGACTGCACACGGTAGCGCCTTCTCTGCAGGATGAGAAGCAACATCAATATGATCTGGTAACTGTCACCCTAGATTTTCATGTTTGGTAATACCGTAAGAAAGTGACACTGTGTAGAAGGACAGGAGAACAGTTCTTAGGAAAAAACTCCTCTTCAGCCACACGTGCTTTGCAGCAGAGAAGCAAAAATAACGGAAAGCTGGTCACAGGAAAATGCTAGTTGGATTAACTGTGGGAAAAATTGTATATAAAACAAGTGTACCACTTATTGTAAAAGTAATTTGGAAAAAATCCCTCTTATTACACCCCATCAACACCATGAAAAGAATCCTACAGACACAGAAGAAGCTTCGAGACTGAGCAGTCAGTATCACTTGATGAAAGTCACTGGAAAAGCAAGGAGTTATTTAGCCACGTGATTAGGGAACACCTCCAGCAACTGACAGGCACTCACTTCCTTTCTGGTACAGCGAAAGACCATGAGGGAGCCCTTGTGAAATCCTAGATCTTTATGATCAGGAAAGGGCTTAAAATAGTAGAGAAATTCAGTGTATGGCCATGACAGTCAGTAACTGAATCCAATGTAAGCACTTCTGATAACCAAACTTTGGCAGAAAATGCTGCACCCTATCAAAGAAAAATGGTGACTTTTGCGGAAAGTGGTTTTGTGGCAGTGAACCGTTATCGCCAAGGGCCAGCACCTGAACCCGAAGAAACACTGCTTTAGCTTCATTTTGGATCTGCAGCTTCTCTTCAGGCTTACTTTAAAAACATTTCCATATCTTACTAAAGATTATGTGCAGGTTTGCTTTAGAAACATCCTTCATTTACATCTTACTGATAGTATCGCTTTAGGTTCCATTTTTTATATAAATAGACATTTGCACAACTGAGGCATCAACACTGAACCAGGAGAATATCCTATAGTCTTCTTTTCAATGGCTTGCTTACAGTTTCAAGCTTGATGAACCCATTCAGTATTAACATTAGACTTCTGTATGTGGCAGTCTGCGTGGGTATTTAGTATTACTGGAAGTCTTGGCTTCACCAGGCCAAGCAGTTCTTCACTTTATTTAGTGTTTTATTATTTTGTGAGAACTATGCAGGTGTTTTATTTCTGAAGGCTTTATATTTTATTCAGTTGGATTATTAAAGACTGAATTCTTTATTTGGAATGAAATTGTTGTCTTACACAGTGCGTATAAAAAGGAATAACTGATACACATCGTCACCATATAAAAATGAAAAGAATACCAGTGCAAAATGCGGCAGACAAATACATCTCTAACATATTGCAGAGGCGGATACTGGGACAATACTAATTCAGAAAGGTGCCAGCAAAACGGTGAGAATGTGGAAACAAAAGAAAATATTGTGTTTATGTGGTGCAGGAAGTTTCCCAGAATCTGATAGAACCCATGCATTTCTGCACCCAGAATACACTTAGAGAACAGTCTAATCATGGCAATAGGTACTACAGAAAATGGTATATTGTGTATAAACCTGGCCTCTCTAATCGCCTCCTTATGTGCCTGGAACATCTTGACGTTGTTCATGTTGGACTGCCAGTATTTCACATATCCCCCGTGGTCTGCTGTCAGCATCCACATATCATTGTGTGACCAAGTCATAGCCCTTACAGGGCTGTCGTGAGCCTGTAAATTCAGAAACAAAACTTCTAGCAAACATGTTCAAATACTATCTGACCCACACAAACACAAAAGTTAGTAAAGTTCCTACTTAACAGCTGCAACAAAGAAATGAGAATAATGGTGATCTAGTTAGATTCAAGATGTTATTGTGGAAAAAAAAAATTCCTTTACTCTGTATACAATGGTCTTCTAAATAATAAATGAAGAGTATTTGCATTTTGTTTCCAAAGTGTTTCTTTACAAATACTCATAGTATGTTCTTAAGGACAGTTAGTATAGCATATGGAGATGAAATGAGATGCAATAAATGAATTGCCTATAGCCACAGTCTGACCTGGGGTCAGAGCAGAATAAAAAAAATAAAACGACCTCTAAGGCTCCAATTACCACACTTAGACCACAGACCCATGATGAGCAGGGTGAAGATGTGTTCCTAAAACATGATCCAAGACCTCAAGGAAATACAAGGAAATCTTGATGAGTTTACCTGCAATATCGTTTCAAAATTGAAAGTCAGTCCATTCCATAAAGTGAACTCTCCACTAGATGCACCAGTGACCAAGCGTCTCCCCTCAGGAGTCCACTGCAAAAGAAAAAAATTTAACTAAACTGTGCAAATGTAACATTCAAACATTTATTCACAATCCTCCCAATAAATCATAAGCTTCTTCCAGGGAATCTGCAGAACAGACTATTTAGAGAATGCAAGATAGACAAAAATGCAGAACTGTGCCAAAGAGCTTTTGACTTTTGTAACAACAAGACAAAGCCCACTGTAATAGCAATAAAAAAAAAAGGTAGAGAAGGAACAGCTTATTGGCGCCAATACATTTCTAGCACACAATATCCAGACTAAGCAATACTGCCAACATCACAGAAAATTTGTTAAAACATGCTATGAGTCAAACAGCAGAGACCAAATTGCGTTTTTTTCCGTGAGTCAAGATCTATTAGCTCCCCCAAAATGGAAAAAAAAGAAGTGTGGGAAACACACCTCAAACTCCGATAATAAGAATTATTTTGTACTCAGACCTTACCATTTAACTTCCTAAAACCCTCCACAGAAAGACTAGACACAGAAGTAGTCCATATATTCCACATGCTAGTTTAATTTGGAAGTGCTTTAACTGTGATCTTGTTTCTTTCTTCAGTTAAGAAAATCACTCTAATTTAAGACAATACAACTAAGTAAATCCAACCCTATACTCACCCTGACAACAAACACTGGGCATTTTACTTTATTAGTAGATGTCCGAACAAATTTTGTTGTTACAGCATTCATAGGGTTGTTCAGCATTCCTATAGGAGGGACCAACTATGAGAGAAGAAACAAAAGATTTATTAATGACATTTCTAACCAGAAACTGAAAGAAAAGCATACATTCTGAACACCTATTTCCAGAAAAGCAAGTTTTTCATTTGCAGGGACGTTATCAGACGTAAGTCGGTAGAAATGTTCAAAACTCTGCATGATTCACTGTGTCAAGCATCCAAAACCAGCATCTTCAAGAGCAGCTTTGCAAGCTCAGTGAATTATGAGAGTTCTTACGTACAAAAACTAAAACCCTATCCAATTTCAGGTTCTCTTTGCGGACATGGATTCCAACAGAACAAGATAATGTAGAGCGAAGATACCGTTTGTATCTTTAAGGCCTCTTGTGGACAAAAAGATAACCTCAGCTGACAGGCAGAATCCCTCCGATTTTCTGAACCAATTTTATCCCCAGAACTTCATCAGGGAATAGACAGATAGCACTTACGTCATTATAATATCCTGCATCAGGCTGGATTGCTCGCATATCTCGCTGGTCTCTCTGCCATACTCTATTCTGGAAAGAAGAAAACAGCTCCTAGTTCATAGCACCACTAGACTTCATTGTTAAACAACAGAAAATAAGTAACACGTTGACAGCCTGTTTGGGAAATTCCAAAGCACTCCAAAGATTACAGAAAAAACTCGGTTAAAAGACTTTGGTTTCAGGAAGCCTGTAGAATTTATACAGCACAAGCAAAAGATTCAAGAATGTTTAAAGTCTTAATTTCATCAGACTAAAGCAGCTCATTTAAAATTGCAGCTTGACAATATGAAAGGAGCAGTCCTACGTAATAAGCCACGTTATTGTAACAAAGACGACTGGTACTTTGCTGCCCAGGCTAATAGGGACTCTGCAAGAAGCACGTTCGATCATTTCAAAAGCTTTACTTTCAGGATAAGCATTTACACCGCTAGGAGCTGTGTTGATGAACTCCAAATGAAATCCCACACGGTGATACGCGCTAGAAAGGAAGCTTCTGCAGCTGAAGCATAAAGGTAACAATGCCTCCAAACGGATAAAACTTAGAAGACCAAGGGACAAAAATGCCTTCAATTAGTGAAATTTTGTGAGCTGTCAAACACAACCTTTTCAAAAATACTTTACATGAATTAGGAAAGAAATTATTTCAGCTTCATGCTGTAGACCTTACCAATCTGTATCTGTGTACATATCAGGAACGTAAGCTAAAATTCTAGATAAAACATCTCCAGCATACACTACTACAGCTTGGTAGAATTTCTTAAGCCAAGAGCAAGTTACATATAAGCCATTTTTCTCATTTTTTATAGAAGCACATCAAATTAACTGAGTAGTACTGAAGCCGGGACTGAAATGGAATTCTGGTATATCCTAATTTTGCGTAAGCATCCAAAACATACATGTCTGATTTTTTTGTTTTGTTTTAATAAACAGAAGACTGAGGATGCTTATTTCTGCCACAGTAAAAAACGTCCTGAACTACTAAAATTATTTTTTTAGAATTAGTCCACTTCTACTAAAATATTTTTTGGGGTGTTCCTGAAATATATGAATATGTTTTAAATGTTCGGTGTTTAAGCAGATCTTCGAAGATAGATTTAAATCTATTATTAAGAAAACCTTCCAATCGTTAGCACCTACGAGTACAAGCACTGGCTACAGCAGATGGAATTAATTTCCTCATGTTTTTGCAATGTTACTGTTGAGGTTCCAACAATTCCTGTGTTTACAGATTTGATTCTACTGCTTCTGAACTAATAACCAGTACTTGTACAGTACCTCCTGACCATAACATTATATTTCTGAAGAGATTAATACCACCCCACCAGGAAAGCCAAATAAGCATTTTTACAGAAATGTAAAACTTCATTAAAGTTGTTTCTGTAACTATTAACTGTACAGAAAGGGATTTTCAGAGACCATAGTGCACAGCTGCAGTCTATTTAGTAAAATGATGAGAAAACACTTCTATGGTGCCCTGGTTTTGGAGAGGAAGAGGTAACTGTTTTCTTCCCATTTCAGGAAATTTCTATTTCGAAACAAAAATAAGAACAATTACATTATTTACAACGAGTTTTTATGTCCACTGAAAAGTCAAAACATCACGTAAGACAGTCAATTGTACTCCAAGCTGGAATTCCAAGACAGAATGTAAAAACAAGTGTTTACACAAACTACGAAATCAGCTGTGTATATGTGCAGGTTTATTACCAAGGACCAAAACCCCTTCTATTCAAACTATAACAAATTGACAAGCATTTGTCACTTAGTTTGAAAATGCAGCAGTAGATCTCCCAGTGTTCCAGACTGCTCTATGGACACCGAAAAGCACAATCACAAGTTTCAGGAAAGAAAAAGCTTTTTCAAACAAAACCAGAAGATTAACTAACCTCCAAATATTTAATTACAGAGGGATTGTAGTCTATGGTCTTTCGGTTCACAGCTTTTCTCATCCGCTTTCCATCAAAAGTAAGCTGTTGCATTGCTTGCTGCTGTGCAAAATCAGGTCTTTTGTAGAACAACTGCCGAGGCGCCTGGTGCTGGAACCTCGGCATATGGAAAAATCGGGGCGGGGAGCCGATTTCTGTGGCCATGGCTGTCTCCTTTCTGAAAGACGGCAAAAAGCGAAACGCTAGGTTACTACACAATAATGACAGAAGTCCCATATTAGTATCTCTACTAATTTAGGTTTACAAGGATGAATAACAACTTCATAAAGCACTGTTTATTGGGAAGAAATATTTGCAGGTTCCTCTGAACAATTATTATTCTTCCCCTGTGCCGCATAACACTGACATTAAAGTGGTTAAGCACTTTGTTCTCTATCAAGAGGAATTCTGTATTGAAACAGATCACTATAAAGTTTGCTTTACCATCCCTAAACTAGAACTGCGCAGAGAAAAAAATGTGCTCAGTAAAACCAGTGTAAGCAAATACTGTTTGTAAGACACTTCAACAGAAGATGGTATTTCATATTTGGAATACAACAGGAAACACCACATCAGTTACAAATTAATTTAACTACTGACAAGGAAAAAAGTTTCAAAGGGCTGCCTCAAAACCTTACTCTAGGACACCTGAAAATAAAATTACATCCCCTTTACATAACTTCTAGTGAATACACCACAGACCACATTCTACCTGTAGGTATTACTTCCAATTCCATTATCACAAAATACATGGATTACATATTTATCAAGGTTTGATAAATGTAACTGAACGTAACTTCCCCTCCAACAAGTCCCACTGAGAACATTAAGAAAATGTGAGGGGCGGGGAAAAAAATTTCAATATTCAGATTTTTTTCTGACAGAGGAAAATGAGTCCAAAACCTGATTTTTCAGTCTGTAAAATCCTTAAATAATGAGATCAACCACAGCAACCTCTCCATAGCTGAAAACTACAATATACACTATCTTTATAGTATACACTAACTTCAGACTAAGTAGTGACACATTCTGAACCAGTGAAAGCTCAAACTTAACATTCAACTTGTTGAATGTCCTGCCCCATCCTGAACTCCTAGTCTGACAAAAATTTTAAACCAAATTTAACCGGCACTGTCATCAAGGGAATGCAAAAAGGCTGAGATGAGAAACCCTCCTTTGCACGAAGGCTGAAGTGTTTACACAGAGTGAAAAGTGCATTTAATAAAAAGAATGGAAATAAAACTGGTAGAATTTTTTAAAAAAAAAGTTGAAATAATCCATTTGCAAATTCATGAATGTATTTTCCTATTAAAAGTACTCATATCCTCAATTTGAAAGAGTTGGAAAGTTATTTAAACTGTCAGTCTTAAAATTTTTTATTTGCTTTTTTGATCCCAATAATTGAAAAACATTTCCATTTTTTAAACAGCAAAATAAAGCTAAGATAGAAATGCTAGACATAAAAGAGGGTTTATAAGTAGTGCATAGTTTGATTCTCCTTAAGAGGCTCTTTATAACTCCAAGGGGCAGGTTGCTTTAAATATCAGAGAGTTAGTTGGCACAGGGCAGGGATTAACCTCCACAGGCTTTGCAAACCTAGGAGTCATACACTCCTTTCCACCGGTAACTGCAAGTGTGTCAGGCCAGCTACAAACAAGCCATCTCTGACACCTGGCTGTTAGCCACACCAACAACGCTGATGTACAACGGGGAAAAACCAAACTAGAGCCATTACAACTATTCTCCATTCAAGACAAACAAGTCGAAACTAAACCAGCATGTTTCCTTACATGAGGTATGGACATTTAAGACCTTTGGCAGAAGTAGCACCTTTTATGAGACTAACACAAGGTATCAAAACTTTCTCATGCAGAAAGTATGCCAAGTACCCCTAACACTACCTCAGATTCTCTTACAACTTGTCACAAGGCAGCTAACTGTTGTACAGAAAGTTTCAGGTGTTAACTCTCAAAGGTAAAATTAAAAGGATACTAGTGGTTTTATACCAAGTAAGAGAAAGCAGCTGCTTCAAACAAGCCAAGCAAGCTAGCATCAAACATGCAAGTTCATTTATGAAGTCTTTTTAATATAGTTTTAAAGCTTATGCATTGCTCAAAAAAAAAAAAACAAACTAGAGAAAATTTCCAGTACTAATCTCTCTCAAGTCTACACCCCTATACCAACTAGTGCTTCAAACCAGATGGAAAAAGATTTTTTTCAGAGCCACACATCTATACTCTCTTATGAACAATGCAAAAATACATTTCAAGAACTAAGACCAAGACTGCAAAGATATATGCTGGGGCTTCCAAAAAAGACTTTTGAATATTTGCAAGAAAACATTACATTAAAATGCCTTTTTAGAGAAGCACTCCAAGCAACAAGTTAATTAATCTTTTATTCTCATCTTTCACAAAATACAATGTCCTGAAGAAAATTTTTCAGTTACAAGCATAGGTAAATAACACAGGAGCTATGATATGGATCAATTTAGATTGGAAATACTCAAAACTATAGCAAACACTTAAATATATTCACTTAATATACAATCAACACCAGCAAAAACTGTTTAAAAGATGACCAAAGGCATAAACATGTTAATCACACCTCTTCACGCCTACAGACCCTTCCAAGTTCATGATTATGACAAGACAACATGTGACATCTCGACTACAACAACCCGACAAGGAAAATGACACGGCATTGGGAAAATGATGGGTGTATGTTCCATTTACGTTCTAAGCTGTTTCTCCAATTTTTGATATCACTGCCTCTGTCACAAAAAGCCTCCTACTCACAGTTACAAACTTTGGAAAAAGATTTTTGTTTACCCAGCTGCTCATGATCACTTTTCTAATAAGGCCTCAAATATCATGCTTTTATTCATATAATAATATAATATTGGCATAATATCTTTATGCCCAAGTCATGTTTGCATTCATTTTATACATATATACACACACAAATCGATATATAAAAAGAGTGTGTGCACGTGCATATAGATGTGCATATACACACACGGAGTGAAGTTTCCAAACAAAGAAGCTTTAGAAATAAATGCTACAGATTCAGTTATCAGATGAAACTGCAGCATTTATTTCCAAAGACCTCTACTCCAGTCAGTCAAACATACCCATTTAACATTTAAGTTATCAGTATCCTACTTTTCCTTTGTTGGGATGAACCAATGCCTCAACAGGTTCTCCTTTAGATCTTTTGCATCAGCCAAAAAAAAGTGTCTCAATTCAGTGCGTCTACAGCTAAAGCTCCTGCTGTATTGGGAGAGGGAGCAGAAATGTGCAAACAAATATTAGAGGACAATGTGTAATTCAGAGTAGTAACATTAAATTTCCTATTTTAGGCAAAGCACCAAACTTTGGGGGTTTTATGTGTTTTTTCCTTAATGCACAGAATTAGAAGCAGCAGCAGGATTTTTTCCAACGTCAACCATAGGCCAGCTCTTACTTTATTGTTTCTTGGATAGTAATGCTACCAATTAATTGCTGTTCTCATCTAGTTCATTATAATCTTATCACAATTTTAAATGTGAATTTTTGTACGCCATTCTTTCATGCATCCTTGTTGTTTGCAACATAAATATGACTTTTCAGAGAGCTGACTGTCAGTTTCCCCCTTTCTGTCCCCACAAATACCCCTTCAAAGCTGATTAGCTTTCACACATTTGGGGATATACAGAGAATAGATAATGAACTCACTGAGCAGAGATAAGGCCATCCAGAAACACTGGAAGATAAGTAACTGGGCCTAACTTTCAATGAAGATGACAAAAGAAAGCCTGGAAAATGCAATCAAATCGGGGAATAAATGAAGGCACATCTGACATGAAACTGAAGGTAGGAATGGGACCAGACAAACAAAAAAAAAAAACCCAAAGACAAGTGAGAAGAAACACAGTAAGAGCTGGAGTAACTATAGGAGCAAAAATGCTAACTGAGGAGCAAGGTCAGTCAAGAGAGTGTGAATGACAAACCTGACAAATAGACATAGGTTAAAAAAATATATACATATAAATAAAAAAGAATTTAGTTGAGAGAGACTTGGGCAGAGGAAACTGCACAACAGAACTCAAGGACCTTGTGATAGGACCCAAGACGTCCATTGCTGTTCCTTAACTGACAACAAATACACTTGCAACAGAGCAAGCCTTTTACTCATTCCTAGCAGTGCCATAAGGATGGCAGGTTTACTAATGCTATCAAGTGATCAGAGGGATGCGGCTAAAGAACAGAGTTAAAAATGAAAAAAAATACATAAGGATGACCTTATACCCAGGGCAGCATGGTGTCACAAGATAGATGGATTTGTGAAGTTCATTTGCTTTTTAAAACAAGGTATTAGCATACAGTATTAACCCATTACAGAAAATGGTTACCATTTAGCTCATACTCAAATACGACTACAAAAATAACAATAGCACTTCACTTAGTAACACTGTTATCATCTTATTTGGGTATGCCTGTTTCTTTAATAATCAAAGTTGCAGTAAGTTTTGAAAACTAACAGATTTGGACTTTGCTGCCCAAAATCATGCAATCAAAGCAATTCACACACAACTTCACTAAATCAAAATAAAATAAATTCAGCTACTCAAAATAAAAATAACCAAAGCATCCTTGCACACTGGTTTAATCAGGTAAAGTTTAGAGAAAAAGAGAGTCATGGCTTATATTAAATCCGTCACTTCTTACAGATAGTTCAATACTAAAAGAAAAAAATAATTACCTGATTTACATATAAACTTGATAAATTTTATATGGTTTACCCAAAAAGTAAAGATCATTACTAACGAAGTGCAATAGCTGGTAACTAAAACGTGCTTGCCTATTTAATAGTTATTTTTCTTTGAAGTGAAAGCAACTTGGATGCAGTACAGTGAGTAATAATCTGAACAGGCAAAAGAAAAGTACATTTCCAAATGGCAGAACAGGTGGCTTTTCTCCTGAGGAGTGCCAGAGAGAGTTACTTTGCCCACTACACCAGAACATGCTGCAGCTTCAAAGACATTCCCTGAAACAGCTAAACCAGCAAAAGGAAAAGAGGTGCTAAAAATTTCCAGAGTGTATCTGCATGCTACTTCTTTAAAGGTGTATTAGACAGTTAAACAAAGCATGTGGAGGCTTTAAAGCAAGCACTTTTAGAGTGTAACAGAAACAATGAAAATCGGTAGTGATTATTTGCATTGCAACAGCACACTGGAGTCCAAACCAGGGTTCAAGACATTCAGTGAAAAAAACACCATCAGAGAAGAACCACCTCAAATTTCCAAGGCAGAAGGATAAGAACACCAAAATCCAAAGTCAGCATAACAAGTGTATTGTTCAATACATCAGTAGCAAACGCCATCTGTCCTTGATTATACAAGCACCTTTACATCTGTATTACGACATTTCTGTAAATTCAAAAATCTGATTGTAAAGAGCCACCTCTGAAAAAATGTGCCACTGCATTTTTTAATTTGGATATTAAGAAATCTGTAAGCACATCTGAATAAACACACCTGTTCTGAAAAAAAATAAATTAACATTATTCCTTCCCCTCTTTTACAGAGTATCAACACTGAGTTCCAAAAAAATTACTCCTTTCTTTCATCCTTTGGAAGAATGTGCATCTCTGCTCTGGAGACCAGCAGTGGATCCTTCCATGGCTTCCCCTTCCTGAAACGTTCACACTATTTTCAGGAAAACTCTTTCTTGGTCTCATCATCCAGCCTTTTTCCTTACCTGGGAATTGTACCTCTTCCCAGTGCAAAAGAATTATGTGGAAGGATATATTCCAGACATAAAGTGTTCTATTTTTGCCACCTTCAACAATTTTTTCATGTTTTAGAACATGAAAAACATGCACGTACACACATCATTTCTCCACAGGGACAGAGCCAGCCATCCTGGTTAAGGGCTGAGATGAGTGAGAGAGACTCGCAGGCATTTCTTGAAAGCATAAAATCACCAGGTAGGTGGTTACATACAAAAAGGATTCCTCATTTTAGAATACCATGCAATCTTAAGTAAATGGTCTTCCCAATATTTTAAACTGTCTTCTCTTAAACTGAGCTTCTGCTCTATGTGGATGTCACCATTTTTCTGAAAAAAAGACTGATCGTAAGTTTCCTTCACAGCACATCAGATAAGTCCACTCCGAAAACACAGAAAAATTAAGAAAAAGTTATGCCGATTTGCTGATCTAGCGCAGAATATATTAATTCGACCAATTCCTTGAATTGCTTTGTGTTTCAATTTCCCATTGTACTGGAAAAGCATTTAATCATATTTACAAAACAAGACCATTTAAAGTCTGAAAACTGTACATCTGCGTGAGGCACACAAGAGTCTCAAATAATTTCACAAGTACCATTTTTTTTTAACAGTCCTTTTTTAGATCAAAGATTTTGGACAGATAAAGTTGCTTCATCAAAAGAAAGAGTGCTACATCTAAACAAATTTAGTCCAGAAAGCTGCTATAGATCTTATTGATTTACATTTCTATAACTAGATGATATATTTCCCACTAGTTATGAAAGATAATGGCTGTATTAAGCAGGAATATAAAACCAGTTAAAAAAAACCCAAAACATTCTCATCTTCAAAGCCACTCTGTGACCTGACTTGACTTTGGAACTGAGTTAACAGAACGCCACGTTTTGTGAAAACAGCGTATGCCCCAGTGGTAAGGAAAGTTTGCATTGGTCAATGAGATGCAACAATGAAGTGCAAAGTTGCCCAACTTAGCCCTGTGGTCATGAAGTATTTTTGTCAAAAGCGGACAAAAAACCTTGTAACAGTAGAAAAAAAAATTGCATACGGTTCTCATCCTTTGAGTATTTAAATATCTTATTTCCACTTTTGAATTACATCAGGCACAGTGTAGTTTTCTGCATTTCTGTACGCAGATCACCAGAAATTTTCTAGAAGACATGCAGACATGAGCATAGTAAGTTTAAACCTAAGAAAAATAAGACCATTCTTACAATCTGATAATAGACTCCTCAGTTATACACAGGTGCTGGAGGTCCACAACACAGCAACTCACAAAACTCATGACAACAACACTGACCTGTATGATACCAGACTGCTATTAAGCAACATTACTGCTCTCTGCAGCAAGCAGATTTCCCCAGGGCTCTACTGCTGTACTCCCACCACACATTAGCATCCATTCTCTATTGTGTTCTATTTGTGAACAAAACTTTCCTAGAAAAGGGGTTTAAATTCTGACTGTGCAAAGTGGAGGGAAAAGGATTTGGCAGCTTTCCCCATTCCAGTCATTCTATTCCAATAGAAAATGGGGGAATCTCGAATCTCCTATGTCTTCACCAAAAACACAGAAACATATATTAATCATTGGTTAAGTAAAATAAACTACTGCATTGCACAAAAGGTTCAATGACCTCTTCTTCTTTGGAAACACTTCAAAGATTTTTGATTCATACACAGCCCTGAATCTACTATATTGGCATGATCAAGGACCTAAGAATGCAAAAGTATGTTTTCCCCGCTTTTAACTTCAGTTCTGTACTTTCATTATGCCCAGTTTCACCATGAAGTTTAAACCTTCAGATATTTAACACAACCCAAACACATACACACACACAAGATATGGAGTCTGAAAAGACAGAATGTGTAACATTTCTAACACATCTATCAAGAAAATAGCCATCTTCACTGTATGGTGAGCAAGACCTGACAAAATGTGATTACTTTGATGCAGGTTTTGATCCAAAGGGTTTATTCTCTACAGGAAGAGCAGCAGTGCTGACATTTAACTGACAAAGGCCCTACGCCTTTGAAGTTTCACACACAAACACACTATGCCCAAGAACCTCTGAGCGTACAGACAAGTGAAGACATCTAAAAGCCCAAGGGAGAAGGCGGTATCAGGGAAAAAAACCTCAAACAGCCACTCAAAGTCTCAGGTTACAGAGCCTGGGGGACAACCTTCAATAGTTGAGTCTGTTTAGATGCACGTAAGTTACACGCACATTTAACACTTTCTTCAAATTTTGGATTTCTAGTGCTAAATAAATACCTAGTAATCAAACAAATCTTAACCATTCCTCATTTTATGCTCAAACTAAACATTTGACTTATTCCAATGCAGACATTTACAGAAGACAGGTGCTTACATAAATCATAAAAGAGTCAAAATACTTCAGTTCACAGGATGCAAGAGGCAGGTCCTGCTTTACCACTTCGGCCACAAGCAAACCAGCCTAGAACAATTCCCTTTCCACACATCACAAAAGCAACTTGTACAGCAGGTTTCTTGAAGTGTACTTCAAAACAAATACAGAAGCAACCAATTACTTAGAGGATGTTTGGCAGACTGCACCTAAACCTCAGTTAGAAGATGCACAGGATTTGGTCTGCCCCCATGATTTTGATAGTTTTGCTTCAAGTTAAAATTTACTTGCAGTATTTTAATAATTTTTCAATAATAAAACAGTATCCATCCTCCCTCTAAACGACTAGTGTATTCCTTCATCTTGACTCCTGCTTAGCATTTGTCAAGACCTGTATTCAGTTTATAACCAACCAGACTGTCTTGTGCTACCGTAAGTCACTATGATAACAGTAATTCATCTTAACTGACTGAAATACATCCAGCTTGGTTTTCATGCTGAAGTGATGACTGATGCTGCCTGTCTTTAGAGCTACCCTTATGTCAGGAAACAGCACACATAACATAGGATGACAAATAAAAAAAAAAACAACCCAAAACAAAACACCACACACACCAAGAAAGGAAAGCAGTTTAAAAGTAAAAAGGCCTCTCGTGCTAATTTAGGATGCTAATCCTAAATATCAAGATACCTTTCTATCAGGACCTGCTGAACTAACACTAATCTTAGCTGGGGGGGCGGGGGGAATCACTGCTGAATCTGCTTGGGATGCTCCTAGTTTCACCTAATATGCAGTTGTTCTTATTTATGAGATCATGTTGTTGGCTCATATTCAACTTGGCTGTCACTGTAACTCTCAGGTCCTCTTCAGTGAGACTGCTATTCAGCCAGTCTCTTTGCAGCTTATACAAATCCATGAGGCTATGCCCGGACACGGAGAACTCCACACGTCTCCTTGCCAGTCTTCAGGTTTCTGGTGACCCATTCCTCAAGTGTACCTAGGTCACTTACAAGTGCTACTGTTTAGGCACATAAACCCCAGATCACCAGACTATCATAATCTTTCCTCCTCCGCTCACTTATGATTGAACTGGAACTTCAGTGGACTCTAGAGATAAATTATTTAGGAACTATACAGAAGAAATGTGGCCATTTTGCTTTCATTTTTCTATATGTGGCTTCTGGCAAGAGACAACTCCTTCGAAGACTCAAGCCCTCATTTGTAAAAAACACACAAACAGCAGGGAGTAGGGGGGAACACAAAGTGGCAATAAATCCTACAAAAAAGTCTTCAGGAAACTTTACAATCAGTGGAAGGGAAAAAAGACTAGAAGGACTATATCAGTTTGCAGGACTAAAGTAGGGAAACACAGCAACCAGGATCTTTGTTTCAGAAACAACCTACTGAGATTCTGAGGATAAAGAGAAGAAAGTCCACACAATCTAACAGTTTGATTCTCTTCACGCTATGGAACAGAAATGTAAGTTTTAATATATTAAACGGAGTTGAGTACCTGAGTCCCTAAGAGTTGCAAATTCAATGCTGACAAGAAGAGAGCAAAGTCTTTTTAGTAAGACTTGGGAATTAGTAATTTGTAGAGTTATTAGTGTAGTAGAGTTTTGTTATAAAGATTCACCTTTCATAACCTTTATCTATTGAATGCTTAACAAACATATCCAGAACTCTTGCAACTTTTATGTAAAAGCAAATGTTGAAAGCATAAAAAGAGAAGAATTAAAAAAATCTCTACTTGGTGACTTTTTTTTTTTCTTCCCCTTAGTGTTACCTGGGCCAGTCTTCTGACAAAGCAATGCTATGTGCCATACCAGTTTCTGGGTCAAAGGTAGAATAGTGTCTTAAGTTTCTATAACTAAGAAAGTGAAGTCCATAAGGGGGAGCAGAAGGAAGGGAACTAGTGCTATCATGTGTGATCATGTGAAAAAACGTGCCTTTACGTAGTAAGTGTAAGAAGGTAAAACATCCCCACAACTAAAAGCAATCTTTTTCAGTAGTGATTAATAACATTTCAAAGGTTCTTTTTCTACTTCTCTCTCCAAAAAGAGATTTTATAGTTCGGTAGAACACCTCAAGACAAAATAACTTCTTTTTATTTAATTGCATACTTTAATGGTAAAAGCTATTGTAAAATGCATGGCTAACTCGCATCCAGAAGCGGAGGCTTTGTGTGACAGAGCCTTCATCTCCTGGACATATCAAGATTATTTACATACTTCATGTATTCAATAAAAGAAAAAATACTAAACACTTTTACAGACATACTGCAGAATAAATGCCATATAACATCCTACCCCACGGTATTTTCCTAGCAATATCCAAGGAGATTTTTTTCCTCAAGTGTTTTTGATTCTTTTTTGATAAAAAGATGCAGCAGATGCACACAGAAAGATTTATCCAAGGCAGAGATTTGTTTCTTATCCCCAGCAAACCAAAACTCAGCTTTCTCAAGCAGTTAAATGAACAGCTATGTTTATAGCAAAAGATGCAAATCAATACCTACAGTTGCTATGCCCAGACATAGCTAGCACAGACACCATTAAGCAAGAGTAGCGGAATTGGAGAGAACAATTCAAACTTTATCAAACCACACAATGCTGCTAAGGAAGCCTTATGGACCTTGCTAGAGAAATGCAAACCATACTTAACAATGCTCCCCATTACTGACTTTCTGGTGAATCAGAGAAGTTTAAAAAACAAACAAACAAAACAAAAACAAACCCCATCAACCAAACAAATACCCCCTAAATTACGGAAATAGCAAAAGAAAACAGAACTTCTAAATTACTTTGATCAAGTAGAGTTCTGACAGTAGATCATTTATGTGAATAAAGACAGAATTCAAGAGTGTAGCTTCCCAACATCTGCTCCAGTTATGATTTAAATGTCTACTGTAAATGTAAACTACTCTTTTGCCACAGTTTGGTGTGGAAGATCGATACACAACCACTGTCTGCTACTGGTTAGGCTAAAAACTGTTTAATACAACGAGGAACAAACAATGGGAAAAAATAAACTGTGATAACTACTGTAATTTTAAGATCTCAGTGTTTAAAAGTCTACATAATATCACTCAAGCAGTTTGTAAAGTTTTGTCAAGAAACATGCCTATTTTAAAACTTAGTCAATGTAGAGATTCTTCTATAGAAAAGAACTTTCAATACTATAACGCTTTCTAAATTGATGGCTGATGTATATACCACTGGCTCACACAACTGACAATTAATTAGATACACACTTGCTTTTAACTGGAATCACATAGACAGCTCTTCCAGCATAAATGTTTTCTGGCCTCTCCTTGTCAACTACGAGCCATGCAAATGCCTGTACACAATTATGAAGACATATATACGCTGCTCAACGACCACATTCAAGCTTCTTTACTAAAGAGCCTTCACATTTACCATTTAGTACTGTTCAATAAAAGCATGTGTTCATCATCTCTACCAATACATTCTTCAGTAAAAGAAATTCAAGTTCACATACACCAACCCCGCACAAAGCTCTGCCAAGAGCTGGGGTTCAGCATAAGTTTTTCCACAATTACAGGAAGAGTTAAGCCCCCCATGGGAATGACAATTCAGTAGAAGTGCATGTCACCAGAGAGCTTCAGTTTTGAAAACCAAATTCTCCAAAGGTCTAAAATCCCTTGGCATTTCTTTCCTACTTCGTACTACCTGCCTTGAGAACATCAGCAAGCTTTCCTGGCAAAAGCAGCACTTCAGTCAACAGTTCTAGGTCAGTATTTTGAGCTGGCAGCTGTGGTTTATTATATTAGTCAAGAGTCTACAAAAGATATTATTAGAAATAAATAATTTGTTTATTTATTAGGTTTAAATTTGCTGAGAAGACCAAAATATTTTCATCTACCAGTAGAAAAAGATTGCAAAACCTGTTCTGATGACTGACTCCATTATGAATTTAACTCCAAAGGGGTTAAGAACAGAGCACACTGCCTCTCAGCACGTGGTTACAGTCACTCAGTGCAGCGCAAGTCAATGCTACAGCAGAGACAGATAGTTCCCACCTCCTCCTGTTTCCCTCGGGGGTTCCAGAACTAGTGTTTCTAAGACACAGTTTAGGAACAGTGCAAACATCGCAGAATGAACATACTATATTAACACTTACTCAGTCTGCAGTCCTCCTACTTGCAAATTTGGGCAATCTGTAATTTGTCTTGTGATATAATCACAAAGTTGCACTAGTCTCTGCAAAGAAGCGTAATGATTTGCTTACTAGCACGCTCAATAGGAAGAAAGGCATTTTCCAAGTTAACTGGCAATTTTTACCAGGGCTGGGGGAAGGAAGACAATGGTAGGAAGCGTAACTGCTCATCATGATTCCACAATTTAACTGCAGCGATAGCTACTGAGTGAGCTTCGGCATCGTGTGAAGAGGATTGCTGAGATCAAGTTCCATAATGACCCGAACCCAACCTAAAAGACTGCTGACATGAGAAAAAAAAAAAGCAGTCCTGCTTTGACCCCAATTATGTGTTCCTGTCCTACATTACCCTTCCTTTAAACCCGCATGACTATCTGGTGACCACACTAGCCATCCACCTAAGAAACTGCTCTCCATTAAGATACCCCGTTTGCTAACATTAGTCAAAAGCCAGAGCAGCTTCTCAGCCAACTTACTACCGAGCTCCAGCAATGTCTCTACTCACACAGGAGAAAAACACCAAATGAGCAGAAGCAGGGGAAGCTACCACTTTGGGCTGCAATGACTGTTTAGATGACTGCAAATGTACACTGGGCAGGGTAGAGCCGCACCATTACGCGGTCCTCAGGCTGTAAATCAAGCGCTTGCATGAACTGGAGCTGTGGCACTACTTGTCCAACTCAAAGCGCAGCTCCTGCCAGACTCAAATTTGCAGATGAATACTCATACACCCACGGTAAAATACCAATGACTCTGTTGCCAAACTTTTACCACTGTTTCATGTTCATAATGAACATGAAAACTACACCAACCCCATAACACATTAGACTCATTCTAAAGGGAGGCCAGAGGCTGGATAACAAAAAGGACCATTAATATATTCTTTTGTATCCCGTTTGTTTTGGTTTTGGGAAAATGATTTAAAGCAGCCCTCCAATGTTTAAACCCAAGAAACATGGATTATTTCAAGTATCACTGTGCTCACCTTGAAGTATATAAAACACTAATACACAGAACTTACCAGCGTCAACACATCTACACTTATAATCGCAAAGCTGCTTTTGGCCTGTCCTGCCACACTGTTCAACTTGGGGCTACTCACTTTTGGGTAAAGTTACAGGTGAGTGACTAAGAGCAATCTAAACTCAAGCTTCATGACCAAGTGCCTTGAATTAAAACTTGGTATTAAATAAACACGATCTTAAACATTTAGGGATGTATTTCATAAAGAGCTGATTTATCTGCTACACTAAGAACAGAGCACACTGCCTCTCAGCACGTGGTTACAGTCACTCAGTGCAGCGCAAGTCAATGCTACAGCAGAGACAGATAGTTCCCACCTCCTCCTGTTTCCCTCGGGGGTTCCAGAACTAGTGTTTCTAAGACACAGGCCAAAACAAAAAACAGAGCCAGATTAAAAACAAACAAACGTCGTACTTCTGCTCACAGAAAGGGCCCTCCCCATACAGCTGCCTGCACCATTTACAGACAGCAGAATATTATGATTTTAATTATTTAAAAGAACAAAAAAAAAAATCTAGGTTACATCAAGTTTACAACTCCACTGATAACATTTTCAAAACTTCAAAAGTTAATAGAATGTATTTCTTTGAACCAGCACATTTCATTATGGTGAAGACTAATTAAATAACAGCAATGAGCTAATGACAAGCATGTCACTGTTCTTCGTATCAAAATTAACTAATTAAAAGTAAACAGAAAATTAGAAGTGTTCAGATTTAACAACAGTGCACGGGAAAAAAATCCTATTTAAATGAAACACGAAATTGAAGATAAACTTTTAACTCCTTTTTTGATAGAAGAACATGCACCAGGGTTATTTCTTGCGGTATACAGGTGTCCAGAGAGGAAGAGATGTTTACATTTGTGTCTGAAGAACGCGAAAACCTGCTTATACTTTTTATATTCTATATACGTGCAGAACATCTCCATGTAATTCTTTGAAACAACACTTGTATACAACACAAAAGTTTTATCAGGGTTCATTAACAGCAAAGTTTAATACTGTAGAGCAAGTCTTTCTTCCTACAACCGAGAGAAATTGTGATAAAAGCACAGGCTCATGAAACTGCTTAGAACAGAACTCCCAATTCCTGGTAAGACTTCATTGCAACTTACTCAGTACAATCCATTATTATTACACTTGGTACATTTTTCAATCCTTAAAGTATATTTACATGTATTTTCAGCACTAAGGATTATCTCCTAATATGGCAGTTGGCACTCACTCTTTCTGTTCAACAAGGTATCTTAATGAAGGTACGTAGCTTCCTAGATAAACTGGGATCTGTTTATCATGGCCGTTCTTGCTACACAGAATCATACTTCTTCCATTTTATAATTTGGTGCAGATGTAAACCAGGAACAATACCAGTTAGCTGAGTTTCAAAGTGTAAAATAATTTGGTCTCTAGTATCCCTCAACATTCAGAGAATGCCTTACAAATTGTAACTGTGATCACTCCAAGCAAATAAGAAGGAACTGTACCAAAAAAGCACAACGGCTGAAGGGAAAGTATCAAGTCAGTAGCAGATTTAAACTAGTATGTTCTGACTTGTGCTTAAGCTATTAAAGAGTACTACAGTTTTCATGTTTGTTTCTGGGTTAGTTTGTGTTTGCCTGGGTCTGGGGTTTTTTTTCTTTTCTTTCTTTAAGCCAAGTCCCCTTTAGACAAGGCAAAGAAGCTTGAAATAAAACCTTTAAAAATAAGCAAACAATGAAGGGCTGGAATACTTAGCCACTTTCCTAATTACAACCTCCACAAAACCACAGGCTTCTACTATGCTATAACGTATTCAGGCCTTACCTTTTCCCACCACAAACTTTAATCTACATTACCACAAACTGAAGAACAATTTTAATCAGTATTTCACATTGCAGTACATGCACTGTCTTTATACTAAACGTGTTATCAAAAGTAATATTGCACAACGTAAGAGAAACTAGCTTACTTTCTTTCCTGGTAAATATATACTTCATATCACATTTCCAGTTTCGCAACAGAATGATTGGTACACCCAGCCTGAATGCGGAGAGCTGGCTGAACCAGAAATGACATTCTATTAAATGCTGAGTAGGTTTTTTAAATACTAGTGAGCAAGAATGGACTGCTGGTAAGCTTACCCTATTTTTAAAATGGTGCTATCATGGATGCTCTAAATTGAAGCGAAATGAACAATAACAAAATATAAGCAACAAAGAATTATTTAGCTATCAAAAAGTCTACTTCTCTGCTCTTACTTTCAGAGATTCTCTGTAAGAGAAGAAAACCAAGGTTACTTTAAGTTTTTAATCTTCTGAAAGCTCTTTACTATATCCCCTCCCCACCATTAAGCTCTAACAATGCTCATTTTAACTAAGGTGTAGATATGAATGACATTTCTTCATTAACTATACCATCCAAACCTGCGTATCTGTATTTTTACTTTGTATAAAACTTTCAACAAGAAAATGATACAGTATCTGGAAAGAAAATACAGCAAATAAAGAAGTTTTGTAAAATTCACAAGCACACTACAGATAAAGTTTTCAGCTTGTTTTTACAACTTTCCTGCACAAAGACATGAGTAGTTTTCCAAATTGTAAGCTAGAGTAATATCTGGGCAAGGCTAAAATTATTTTAATTTCACTGTTAGTGAACCAACTATGGAAATTCCCTACATATCAACCCCATGGCTAGCAAATTCAAAAAAGTGAAATATTTTGCATGGAATCATCTCAGTAAAAAGTTAAACTGCACTCCTTTCATATCGCTACTCAACCAAAAGTCTTTTCCACGACTTTTTTTTTTTTTTTCATGTGAGTCAGAAGACTCACATGGAAAAAAACATCTCCCAGGGATTGGAACAAAACAGAAGCTTTCTCATCCCCTCCTCAGATCAAGGCCTCTGTTGCAGCCAAAGGTGGCATTTCTAGAATGTCTGTCTCAAGTGCAATTTAGGATCACCACGTTAGTACTTCCTGTGCTAACTTCTGCTGCTAACAGCAACACAAAACTGATGAGAAATTTTCAGTTCCAATGGTCCAAACAGTCTAATGTTTACTGCTGCAAAGATTTAATGGAAGACCAAAACTTCAGGTAACAGTGAAGGACTTTAACTGTTTATAGTGACTGACACTTAATTTAAAAGGTTTTAGCAGCTCTAGGAGTATTGAATTAAACATATGCTAGTTACTAGCACCTAACATTCTCTACAGCTCAAGATTTGATTTTTTCCCTGTCCTCCACTACTTATTTCTCAAAAATGATGGTCCTAATATTATCTGGTAGTTCCATCCACTTCTGAAACAGCCAAATGCAGGAAGGTTGTGTAAAGCTTAACTTCTAAACTGTAGAGCAGTTGGGCAGAGAACTCCAAAAATGCGAACAGCAAAACAATCAACAACAAGACAAATTTTCCTTACTGTGCTGAGAGTGTTTAAATGAGAAGTCTTTTAACTACATTTTCAGATCTTTGCATTAAAAATACTATAGAACAACTGAACAAGATGTTAAGAACCAGACTTTTAAAACGTTTTATCATTATATAGTCTTATATTAAAGACGATGGCAGAATATTACAGCAAACTATTGAGAAGTAAAAGTCAATTTAGTTAATAAAGAATTCAGGAAGAGGGAACTCCAAAATATTTTAACACACATACGTTGTTTGCATACTATAAACTTTCTGACAAATATCTATGTAGTGCTGCCTTTCTTAAAGGAAGGATAAAACAGTTTGAGTTAGGAAAAGTAAAAAAGGATAAAAATCTGTTGCAAGGAGAAGCATGAGGGACTAACATCTACATAGGAAAACAGATTCCCAAATACTACTCACAAATTACGATTAAGGATATAATGAGATACAGAACCAGTATAGTACTGAACTACTTACCTATGACAACTTTTGTAAGACAAACAGACATGCTCAAATGAGTACCAATATTTCAAAATACTGTATTTGAAGCCATACAGCCATCTACTCATAACAAAGCAGTTAACAGTCAGCAAGTGAGAAATAACATCCATCTTCAAGGAGGCACAAAGTTTAACCAGTTCTCTCAAACCGAAAAATGCTAAAGTATTTTTTCGAATTTAACAGGTCACCTAGGTTTGCTACACATGCCATAACGGTAGACTGGCGAGTCTCTATCAGTGGAATGTGCCACGCTATCATCGTTCAATCCATCCACCCTTCCAGAATAAACAAGCGCCTGCTACACATGGCTGTATCTACCCGTAACGGCCAGGGTTTCCCAAGCCGTATCTTCAAGCAGTCACAACCCAATCTCCGCTCAAATCCAAGGCTGAGATAATAATATTGTAAGAAAAAAAAAAAAGTAGAAAAAGACAGGACTGAGAGAGTCGGGCGAGGCCACCACCAGACAATTGTGCAGCAGGCAGGAAAGGGGGCCACCTGCCTGCTCTCAGCCCCAGCTCTGACCACCACCTCAGCCCTCCAGCACACCCCAGCCCATGGGCCCAGCGCCGCGGAGCCGGGCCCTGCGCTCACCTCATCCCGCGGACGAGGCCTGGGCCCCGCGCTCCCGAGGGCGCCCCAGCCAGGGCAGCCCGGCGGCCCCTCACTACAGCACCCACCCCACGCCGTTGGCGGGCCGCGCCGAGGCCCAGCCTCTTCCCGGCCCCGGCCACACGGCTTCTGGGCCGCGGCCTAAAAATGGCGGAGACAGCCGCACTTCCCAGGCTGCCCAGCCCCGCGCCCGCCCCACCAGCGGCCCAG
>VYZM01014734.1:231868-251243 GCA_013398915.1 Dromas ardeola
CGCCGCCGGCCCCAACCACCCCCCGACCCCTTCGCCGCCTACCCTTGGGGAAGACGAGCTGCGAGGCGTCCTCCTCCACGTCCGCCGCCCGCGGGTCGCTGCCGCCCGCCGCCATCGCCTCAGCCGCCGGCAGCGGAAGGCCCGGCCAAGCCGGAAGCGCGGCGCCGCCTCAGCCCCGCCGCTGTGAGGAGGCGGGTCGGTCCCTCGTCCCCAGGAAATAACCCGGGGGCTCAAACCGGCGCTGGTCCGCCCTCACCGGCCTGGGCACAGCAGCTGCGGGGGGAGCAGCGAGGCGGCAGATGCGCCTTCGCCCCCTTTTGCCTTCGCACCAGAAGCGGATCAGGGAGCTCCGGCCTACTCCGCTTTGCCGCCGGAACGCCCTCCGGCTAGGTAGCAAACCTTAGGAAACCCGTAAACCGCACCAGAAATTCTGTCTTGCTCGCTGTGAGTAATATACCCCAGTGTGTGAGGGAGGAGTGTTGATACCATTAATGACACGCTTTGAAAAGGGAGGTTGCTTTTCCAGACTATCCCCAAGTAATCTATAGACCCTTAAAAGTCATAGGCAGCCTGAAAATTTTTACAGTCCTCCTGACACTATGTCAGGGGAACACTGCGAGGGAAATAACTTTATGGAGTAGCATTTCCCCTGGAGAGCTCACACGTAAGTGCCTAACCAGCTTAAGACTTAAAGTAATCATCTTATCAGACCTTACTATGTCATCCCCCGCCCGTAAAGAAAGGCAAAAATAGACTGTCGAAGGATTTATGATGAAACCACTCCTGTTCTTACGAACTTGCATCCGTGCATAGGTTTCCTGCATGCTGGGAAAAGGAATGCATTAAGAATAAACTATAAGAATATGAAGGGGTCATTATCACAGATCTTTTACCATTTGTTACCTGGATAAACGAGTATGGCAGAGAAACTGATTGAAAACTCATTTCTTAAGTGGTACAAGCAGAATGACACTCGGGAAGATGGACTGAAAATATCTGAGGGGACATCTGGCAAATTAAACAACTTCAGTTAGGTTTGCAAGAAAACAAGGAAATCCGTGCCAGATTGATGAGAGAAGCATTTAAAATCACTTGGAATCCTGATGGTTTCTCAAATAACCCATCTACTCAGAACATCGTGATTCTCAGAGCAGGAGGAAGCTTGCAGAGGTTTAAGTTATTAATTTCACTTTTGTTTTTCCCCAAGGATCCCTCTACTTAAATATGCAAAAACTAAAACAATTAAGAGAAAGCCAGATACTTGCGAGAGTTTATAGATACATCTAAAGAGGTTATCATGAAAAATAAAGGTTCATTATCACTGATGTCTTTGGTTAAGGTCTCAAGAGTCAAATAAGAAACGAGCGTTTCTGAACGGAACCTGTCACACACACCACCACCCCCTTTTTTAAGAATTTAAAAAATGCACTTACAAAACCACAGTAAGTATTACTCAGCTACTGCAACAAACCAAACATAGCAGAGTACCTGACTTTTCCTTTGTTATTTTTAAAATGCACTGGCTTCTTCCTCACTAATAATGACTGTTCCAGCATTTACCAATTCAATTGGAAAATGTGCACGAGAAAGGAAGATGAGATAGATTAAAGTGAATGACTACAGGAAGTTTCAGGCGTATTTACCGGTCATATCCTAAAATGAACTGATTAAAAAGAAAAGACTTGGCCAAATCGAATTTATCATGAACAGAGCCTCTAGTATTTCGTATTTCAGGGCAAAAAGTATTGACCCTTGCTGGACACGTGTTATTAGGTAGTGGATTGTTAGACAGACAATTTCTTTGGTAATTTCTACATTGCCATAATTTAAAAACAGACCCACAACAAAGTGCACCAACACAATCTTAAAAAAAACCCTTAGCTAAATATCTCTATGTAATAAAATGTAGGAAGAACTCATAACAAAGATGTTATATTATTAGTAGAACCATACTTTGTAGTATGCTTTCCTTTTAATTCGCCAGCAGAAGAAATGTAATCTTCCTTGTTTTTAAGCTTTCTAGCAGTAATTACGTATTTTGTGTGGAGTGTCAAAACCCCCAACTTAAAAAAAATTGCAAAGGTTTTGATGGATTAGAAGTGTTAAGATTAGGTTATTGAAACCTTAATCTCTTTTCATTATCATCATTTCTAGCATGTTATAGGAATAGGTCAAAATCCTTGTGGATATAACATCACCCGCTCGGAATACCACATGCTGTAATAGCCATTATTGCACAAGACATGCATGCTTTTTCATTGGTGTTCTTAAAATGTAACTCTTCAAGTTTAGGTTTTTATGCCATTTTATCTTTGTTTATTTTTACTCCATTTAAAATTATATATCCAAAATGATACTGAATGTAAATGTATAAGCAATATAAAGTTATAGTAATACCCAGTAATAAAGTGGTAATAAGCCTCGGAACACAAAACTGTCTCTTGCATGATCTGCTACTTTTTAAAATACTTATATAATGACATCTAAACATACTGTCAACTGGTTGTATAATGTATTATGTCAGAATTCATCTGATTATAAGAGTAGTCTAGCTGACTATAAAAAAAGAAAAAAATATAGTTCTATAATCTGGATATTGGTCAATTTGTAGAGTTACATACTTGTTTTCAGTAACACGGTAACAATAGTCTGGGCTTTCTGTGTTTTGGGAGTGATCATCAAACACATTCACAGGTCATTTTTTCCCAGATTGTGGCAAAAACATTAGGAACTTTTCTGTTATATTGCTCAGTGTACTACAATTCAGTTTGAGAGCAATCCTCGTAATACATAGGTCAGAATAAATACCTATTTATTGAGTCGCATGGGAAAGTGTTCTGGTTTTAATTTTTATCCTCAAGAAGTGGTATTTCTCAATCACAATTAGGTAGATTATAATATAAATTTTGTCCAAAAATTTTTC
The DNA here is from genome assembly GCA_013398915.1 of Dromas ardeola. NCBI lineage: Eukaryota > Metazoa > Chordata > Aves > Charadriiformes > Dromadidae > Dromas > Dromas ardeola. The sequence continues at coordinate 234,792 of VYZM01014734.1, forward strand.
CGTGTTTAGAATAAAAATGCTCAAGTCTGTACCTGTCTGTACAAATTACCTGTCTGTAATTTGTTTTTAGAAGGAAGTGAGTGCTAAATGACTAATTCGTTCTTACTTCCAACAGAAGCAAAACCAGAAGAAAGTGTTTTCTGGGGAATTATCCTGGTTTATACTTAGCCTGGATTGAACTATTTCAGTGTGCAGTTGTATGTACACCCTTCTGCCTGGCCTCATCTTCATTGTGAGCTGCTGAGTGTTACTGCAGTTACAGAAAGCAACATGCATGAAAGAACCTCTGATGAAAGACACTGGACAAAGATTTTATGTCTGACCAATTCAGTGTGAAACCAAAAAAATCAAGTAAGGAAAAAAAATGACATAAAAATATACAAGTAAGTCACTGTATTCTAGCCAACAAAGCTGAGAATATACTTGATAACTTATCTGGGCATATGACAACAGCGGATGCTAATTTTATGGTTGACTTCAGAATTTACAGTGAGTCACCTGGAAATAGAATCATAGAACGGTTTGGGTTAGAGCCCCAGATACCTCCTCAACCCACTCCTCGTATTGCATAGGGGATTCTCTTTCCACCTTTACTACTCCCTATTTTCTGAAAATAGGTGTTTGCTTTGTAGTTACACTGAGGTCAATGAGCTTGTCGGGCATATTTAAGTCAAAACTACCCTCCCCCTTGGTTTGGTTGGGTTTTTTTTGCGGGGTCTTATACCTGTTCTTCGCTGATATCCAGGGCTGCCCTTCCCAAGAACCACAAAAAGGAAATGTAGGATCTTTAACTATACATCTGCTGTAAATAAAAAATGAGCAATAACCTGCAAGTGTATGGAAAACCCATTTACGCCAGAGGTATGTACATCACAACTATTGTACAAATCAACTTATCCTGTTCCAAAGCAAACATTAAAATATTTAGTAACAATCTAGAAAGATGGGTGTTTCTTTTTCCTGAAATAACATTTTTAGATCACCTGAAACTACAACCCGTGAAGTACAGATAATCAGTTTTCATTAGTTCATTTTAAAAGACAAAACAAGAAAGAACAACTTCGGTAGTTTAAGTCAGATTTACAAATTCAGGATTTTCAGTACGGTACAGAATTCTGCATGTATGTGCTTCATATATTTCACCATCACGACACCTAGTAGTTTTTGTCCAAGCAAGCATTATTTAAGGATACAAAGATACTTTGCTGTACCATTATTATTGAAACATATTTAATCTTTGTTTTTAATTTTCCTACTATTTTTCCTCGCTTTCTTCTAGTGAGCCTGTCTTGGCTATTTCTGTGCTTCCAGACAGCTGTCATCCATTCTGGCAACCTCCCTGGTTCTGAACATTTAATGTAATTTCGAGGTTTGGTACTCATACGTATAGTACATTGTTCATCTTTCTAGATGAGGAAGATTTCATCTTATCCCCCCAGAAAGGCTGTGAGAAAGCATATAAAGAGGACAGGACAAATAATCTTTATCCATTATGATTTATTCTCTACAATACTTCATTAGAGGATAGAGTTCAATTATTTACACTCAGAAGTTATTATATAGGTAGGAGGCAACCAAGTGTAATACAAAGAATTGGTCTGACATCTCTGCACTGAAGGTCAAAAGAGGTCTCCTGCTTTAAGGAAATAAATTAACCAAAAAAACCCCAACAAAACAACATGTAGTTTCCAGAATACAAACAGAAAACAGCACTAATAGTCAGTGAAGATTGCAGATGTTTGTTAATGTACTATGAAAACAAATTATTCTGTGCAAAGGTTAAAATGAACTCTTAGACTTTCTTACAGATATTTTTTTTTGTTCTGATAAATTGTAGATATGTGATATTTTGACCATAAAACCTTCCTAAACTGAAATGGCCTCAGTTGAGATTGGCTGTTGAACATTATGAAAAAAAAATAATTAAGAACCTCACAGTGGAAACATTCCAACACTGACAGACTCCAGTGATCAAAGACATTCTCCTGTAGTTACTGTAAAACAAAGACAATTCATAACTGCAGTGAGATTATTTCTCAGTTGTGGTTGTCATGAGAATAAGCCCTTCTAGACCAAAAGGCACTTGCTTCTAAGGATGAGTTAAATCCAGATCAAACCAGGTAACGGTTGCTTAGAAGGAGGAGTTCTAACCTGCTGTCCCAGCCAAGTAAGCACAGAGAAATTCCTAGATCAATTGGTCGTTGATTTTGGTTGCCTCCCTCTTGAGGCACGTCCAAGGTACGTTTTGTTTCTAGTTCACCTCTTTCATCCTTACGCATAGCTGCCGTGTAATGATCTAGAAATGGGATTATTTCCTGAGACCACCTGTCCTTGTCATACGTTTTTCTGAGCTAACTTAACTATTGACACACTTTTCAACTGATTTTATAGCTGGACCCTTATGGGACTAAAGCTGAGAGGGCCTGTTTCTTAGGCAGCAGACCAGTGTTTCTGATTTGCTAGCTTCTCTTCTCACTGCAACAAGACAAGAACACAGTACATATTTTAGAGGCATTTTTGTTTGTTTATTTTTTTTTAAACAGTCCGAGTGGGGAAATGGAAGTGGGAGAGGATGCGGCTTCCCCAGTCCCAAACCATCTAGCCCACGTCAGGCTTCAACCAACCAAGTCACTCAATCCTAAAATTCTGTTCTTTAAAAATGACAGCTAACCCTCCCCACCCCACCCCTTAGTCATCCCTATTCAAATAAAATGAAATCAGGAAAACACTATACACCGTTGAAGACACAGAACAGGGCAAACATTTGAAAAAGAAACAATATTGTTGAAAAGCCTGGCACTATATGCCTGCATGACCAGTCTCACTGAGCGTGCTCAGGGGTGAAGTTTTAGCACCATTTTTTTGCTTTTGTCAAACCTTTTAGAAATTAAATTCTAACATAGAACACTTGAACAGTAATGAGTGTAGCCCTATGTATCATACTGTTTGACAGCTGAAAGGTGAAAGGTATGTCCAGAGCTGACCCACCCCCCCCCATCACTACACGGCACCTGGGAGAGTAATTACAAACCACTCCAGTTTGTAACAAGAGCGATTTATTCTCAGCAGCAGGAAATCATGAAACAATCCCTCAATCTTCAGTTGCTTTTCAACAACATCACAAGGGAAAAGTGGCAACTTATAAGAATGACCCAGGACAGGAGGAAAGCTGGGTCGATATTGCACCGTTATCCAGAATAGGACCCCCTCCTTTCCCTCACGTGTCTCTCCTCCAGCAGAAGAACGTTACACCAATATGAAGCAAGACTGCACAATTCAGTTTGCTTCTCTAGAACCAGAAGGAGCAGCAGCATGCCTTTTTGAGCTTTCTACCAGCCCTGTTCCCTGCCACGCCAGGAAAGAATTTCAGGCTCAAAACACCAGCCAATTTTAAAAGCCATCATTACCACACACAAGCAAACTTTAAGGATATATGCAACCAAATAGCCATTACTCTGCTATGCACTTGTATTTTCTTTCCTGATCATTGTTGACCCTCCAGAAAGTTGGAGAACAAAACAAAACCAAAACCACAAAATTGTATTTTCCAGTCTAGTGACCTCATTGAGAAGGTGTCATAATTTTGGAGTTTATAACGTCCCTCAATGACACTTCAGAATAACAACTGGATAACTTATCTTCCTCTTAGATTGAGAGTATTTCTTGTAATCATCAATGATGGGAGAAGAAATACAGAATGCACCCGAGTTGCACACAGTTTGGGTAACACAGGTTTCCCCACTCATTGCCTTGATGTGGTAATGACTAAACTGTGTAACTATATAATATACCAGTGAAACTACACAGCTCTATTCCACAGGCCTGCTATAAACTGGAATACTCACAGTTCTCAAGATCGATAGTCACACCAGAGAAAGTGGCTGTCCTATCAAAAGGAAGGTCCCCAAGACTGTTAGCTTAAGTTAAACAAGTTTCAGTCACTAGTCTCACTTGTATGGCTACAGTCAATGCCCTGCAAATCCCTCCCCATCCCTAATCCAGTCAGGCTCCGTTACAAATGTTTGGACACAAAGCTTGGTCGTAACAGAGAAGACTGTCCAGGGACACTCAAGTACCTCGTCCTTCGCATACACAGCGCGTGCCATGTTGCTCTCTTCCAGGCATAACGGCATTCTATTTCATAGCAGGCTACATTACAAAGCACTGTCTACAAACCCAGAAAACTGTAAACCAGGAGGATTTCTAGAGAATCCAACCTACAGTGGGATCTGATAATTAAAGCTTTCTAGGGTTTAAATAATGGATTCATCTGCAATACCATCCAAAGGTTTTTCATATCTTTCAGTGTTTTCTGTCCGTGAGGATGGGGTGCTATCCAGATGTTCAACCCTCCCCAATATCATAATGTCCGCCTGTGATGTGTGGGGACAGCAATCAGCTCTCGGCACACAACAGATACCAGAGGTTAAAAAAAATTAAAAAGAACCTAAAAAATGTTTTGTTGGACTCCGTTGCCCAGGCTGCCAGGGGAATGCTCCTACTTGATCTGGGGGGGCTTCCATAACGAACAACTCAAGTTTCCGGAGTGTCAGTAACACACAAGAACGGATCAGTCCGAAGTGGCACTTTCACTCCTAGAGGTCTTCTGCACCTCACGACAGTTCGTAGGCGTGGAGCCCCAATCCAACTGAACCCCCGTTCAGAGGGAAGGCTGAGATAAGGCTTGGGCCCCTGAAGTTCTGTCATGCTCTCATCCTCCCCCCAGGTCAGCTGGAAGGCAGACTTGGCAACGGAAGCTAGCATCATAAAATGGTGCAGTAATAGAAGTAACTGGACCAGGAAGAGGAGGCGTCTGCCCCAATGATGTCGTAGCCGTTGGCAGCAACTGGGGAGTGGGACTGGTCATGCAGCCGCGTGTCAGGAGTAATGATTGTAGAGGGGGGGGGCATGAAGAGTGCCATTCTGGAAACAATGCTGACGGGAAGCCATGTATTCTGCATAACTGATTGTCACCTTCTCACTGCGGTACCTATGGGAACAGCGTAAGAAAAAATAACATAAACACGTATCCCAGATCACCTTTTAGCTCACAGCCAGTAACAACCAAGAGGAACCCACTGACTTCATAAACTACTTTGACATCGCCTCATGCAGTAGTCTGAATAACCCATCTAAGCTTGCATTAGCTTCAAGGTCCCAAAAGATGAGTCCTATTCAAGGCAATCATAATTAACGGGACTCCTGGAGGAGTTTTCCAAAGGCAACTAACGATCAATTTGTATTCTTTTTATCCACTTGCTGTGGAAAAAAAGGGCATCAAAAGTTTGCTGGAAGACGACGCCGTTTCAGAGACTAAATAACCAGTATTTCACTGTTATTTACTTTTGTGGTTATCTTCATATTTGGACGGCTAGTGAAAGAAAATGATGGAGAGCTGGGTAAAGGTAGGCTTATTATAGCATATATGTGGCTTAGCCCACGTTGTACAATCAGAATTCACAAAATGTGAAGTCCCTTCTGAGAGACCAGAGATTTCCAGGTGCTTCTAAAGCATGCTACACACACATAGCTTCAAAGTGGTCGTGAATTGCACTGAGTCCACGTTACACCAGATTGTAAGGAAAACCTTCATCCTGTCCTCTCTTATTAAAAAAAACCAAAACCCTGCACACCCACCTCATTTCTCCAGAGGTAAGGAATGACCTGATAAATTAGTGTTTCTACACAAAACCAGAATGTCCCAATTTTTGCTAACATAAAGGGAGCTGAAACCAATAGGACAGCTGGGGGTATAGAAAAGCAAGCATATTCTGAAAACCAGCCTAATTTGAGTGTGGTTTGGTTTGAAGACAGCTGTCACCTCCAAATAGCTACACCACGCACAGATGAGCACACTGAGAAAAAGAACGCCCGTTGTAAAGATACAGAAAAATCAACCTTTTTTAACTTTCAAAGGTCCTACTTCTTGTGGTCTTTCATGTGGATGACAATATTAAAACCAGCGACAGTTCTCTTCGAAAATGCTAACCTCGATCCTCCATGACTGAATATATCGCGCTTCATTCCATATACATTACATGCCTAACATGTGCCATCTATGATTCTGTCTTTCAGACTACATCTCTCATCTAAAAGAGGCATGAAGACTTACATCACGTACAAATACTTCAAATTACCCACAAAACACTATAAAGTAAAATTAAAAGACGACAAATATATCTGCTTACCTGGTGAGTTTAATCGTTTTCCTAAAATCATTGGTAATCGGAGCCTTAAAGCCACCTTTCCTGAGTAAGGAGTCTATGGTCTGGATCTGATCCCAGTCTATTGAAAAACAGAAGCAAGGGAAATTTTTCAATAGAAAAAAGATGATTCAAAAAGAGAAGAAATGCATTAAAAGACCTCTAGAAAAGCAAACAACTAAACAGGAAACCTTGAGCTTTAGAAACACCAGCGTTGAACTGGACATACATAGTCTTACGCACGCATACTACCTGCGCATGCCAACCCCTTTAAACTCATATTGGAACTGGTCTATAAAACAGTAATTCCACTTTCCATATGGCCTCTCTTCTTACAAAGGTTTGTGCCTTGCTTCTGTTGCAGGGACCCCAAACTTTTTTATCACGTGCTGCTCAAGTTTAGCTCCCTAAGCCTTAAAATAAGATAATACTTAGCTCTTTACATACACAAATTGGGATCAACCTGATGCTCTAGTGATAGCACAGTGCACTGCTTTGTGAGAGATCAGAGTTAAAATTCCTACCTTAGTCTTTTGCCCCAGAGCCAGGAGGATGCGACCACTCCACTCTGCTAGGTGGAGGAAAGGAGGCAATATTTTGAGCAGTTACCATGGTGACCGCTACTATATTTGAGTGGGAAGTGTGCTCCAGAGGGGCCCTGTTTCCTGCCCTCATCTGGAGGATGCTACTTTAGCAAGAATGAGGAGGAAAGGGACTCTCCTGTTGGTGCTGTGCAGCCTGCAGTTATCCTAGTTGGTGGGAGAAACATAGAAGAGGAAAGATGCAACGCTGAATGAAGCTGGAAGATCCATATTTGAGAGCCTCTATTTCTTAAGGCCTAAAACATTTTTAGACTAAGAAACAGCTGTGCACAGATGTGGGATGAGAGAAAGGCCAGATGAAAACCCAGCAGCAGCTGTATCAGGTGTCAGTTATCCAGATTAAGCCTGGTGGCTCCATGGCACTACTATGAGAATAGCATTGCAATCCAAACCCAAAATCCATATAGATTTATGTTACCCAATTCTGTGACACAATGTGTTGACATGTTTGGCTGCCATCTCAAACCCACCTTGTTCCTTAGCAACCTCAGGTAAATACGTGGCTGTGCGTTTGACACCTTTCTCATTGATGAACTCTATTCTGATCCCATGGATCCCAACCTATAGATGGAAATGAATAGCCAAATAAGAGGTGTTTGCTAGCACCGAGTCCATGATCGAGCTGTCATTCCCACAACACTGCGTATCTCTCTCTCTCTGGAAGTTTGGCTTTCGCCTGGATAAGGACATCCTCTTCCCCACTCTCTGTCCTTGCCAGGCAGGTCTCACAAGCAGCTGTCTCTGCAGCACAGAGGACCTCTGCCACCTTTCCCAGATGAGCCTAACCAGTCTCCCTGCCACTTCTCCTGAAGTAAATCTTGTCAGAAGTCTGACGGTTTTCCATCTCTTATGTTGGGCAAGAAAGACAAGATCTCTACACAAGAATCATGTCTAAAATAGCCCAACCACAAAGTCTATTTAACCCGTCTTGAACTAAATATACTTCCAAGCACAAGGTCCTAAACACGATTAATACCATCGGTCTTAACTACTTTTTATTCCCAGTTTCTATTCACAGCATTAAAATACTCCACAGGTTTTTACATATTTACACCCATCTCCTATTGGGCCAAATCCATAAAGCACTTTCATGTCTCTCTCATTCCCATTTGGATCCCCTCCCAACCAGGCGCATATTGCTAGCCCATCCTCTTTCTCCCTTCTAGTTTTCCAGCCCCATTTCTTCTATTCCCAGTTTCAATACCCATACACCCCTGTAACAAAGGAGACACATCACCATGTACTAACCCGAACCCGAACGGAACGAGAGAGTGATGCAGAGTTCCAAATGCACCTGTTCTCACCTCCCAGTCCAGGTAGTCACTGGCATCCTCAAAGTTAGTGAGGAGGGAGACAGAGCAGAAGAGTTTGGGCAGCTCCTCGCGGGTCAGGGGGGGAAATCGGCTGTCCTTAAGTGCACTAAAGGGAAGAGAAGATATATTGCCTACTACAAGCATCGAATTAAAGTGTCAGACGCTCAATTATTCCTTTTCTGATTATGCCTCTGTGAAACATGTTCCCCTTTGCTACTGCAGCGAAAGAGATTTGCATCTTTACCTAATCTAATGAACTGTAATACGCAAATACTAGTGCAAGCTTCCTGATGCTGTCCTCCACTTACTGCAGCTGAAGAGGAAATTATGTGCTACGTAAGATGTCAAAACTGTTAGTATGCAAGCCAGATTCGACGTTAGCCTTAAAACGTGAACCAAAACTCACCTGTTGCAAAGACATTCCACTGAATCCTGATATATTACCTCACCCTAACTATCACACATTTCTCAGGTTTATTTTATTGTGAAGCATATTAAATTGAACGATGTCGATCCAACATCTTAACCTTGAATCCTTACAGGTCTTCAGCAAATGAAACTAATTTCAGATTTATTTCATTTTCAACATAATTACCTGGTTAATGTGTATTCCCTGAGTCCTGAGTGAAGATTCATGGCTGAAAAGGTCCCGATGCAGCCACGAAGCCGCTTGTCTCGCCCCGTCTTCCACGTCACAAAGAGTGGACTGAAAAGGCAAAAAAGAGAAATACTCCAGCCTCTGGAGATGTTTGGTTGCTAAGGGGAGACCAACAAGGTGAAAAAGAGCACGTATGTGTGTACTTACTCACTCTCCCTCTAACAAACCCCAGCAGGCATGTTTTCTCACCTTCTACCTAGCGATAATAAAAACCCACACATCCCCAAATGCAAAACCCAACATCTCCCCCCACCTTTTCGGCATACTGCATTCTCTCCACCAGTACTCTGTAAGCTCTCCACTGACACCTTCCTGGCCAGACTCTGCGCTGTCTTCTAATGAGTGATATGGTTATTTGACCCCACTGATTACCTCTGTAAGTAATGGCCTCATTTAGTAGCATCCCCTAGTTTACGTGACAACCCATACCTAAATTAATTTAGGTGAAGCAAATAAGATTACTTATTTATAGTAACATCGAACCTAAAAGATCCCCAAGCATTCTGCAAATCAGCTATAATTCAGATTTGCAATAAAAGCTGTTCTTTTTTTTTTGAAAGGATAAAAAGCAAGCCTGGGGTTTTTTTCCCCCTATTATTTCCATGAGGATCTGACTTCTGGGTCAGTCCCTAGTGCTCCAACAATTTACGTTCACATCTTTTGCTTACCTTACATTTGATTTATATTTACACAGATTCTCTCCTGTTGAACACATACCTAAATCACTGTATTGTTCCTACTCAAACATCACATGGATTTCCATTTCCTGTCTACTATCATGCATTTACAGGCACAACAGCAGATTCTCAAATTCAGCAGGCTCATTTCGATCTGTTAAACTAGAAGCCATGATTAAGCCTCAAAAAACAAGAACAACAGTATTCAGAAGAGCTCTGTGAAGAGGTAAATAGGTAAAGATGACTGTGAATATTAAATGCAGAAAGTTCACTTCTACAGAAAGTGAAGCAAACAGCTGCAGAGAGAAACAGTAAAGAAAGGATAGTGGTGGCTGCAGCTCTACAACAACGCCGGAACATCTGGAAAATTCTGTAAGGCAACTGATGATGCTGATCTAATTATAAAACCGGGATGAATGATCTTACTTTTTCAGATTACAGAGTATTGAATACAAGATGTGGTCGCTTCAAACCCAAGCATAAACGAGAAAGTTAGTCGTTAGTGATTCCAAACATCCGTCTGTGGATTTCTACTGAACATTAAAAGATAAGTAATACGATAGAAAACACAGTGTTAACAAAGTAATTTTCTGAGATTAAACAAACATTGACAGGAGTTCTAAAACACGAAGACAGAATAACTGATTTCTACAACAGAGCTCAGACACTTACTTTCCTCAAACTCTTGAAGCTCTTGTAAGCAATACATCTTTGCAGCAAATATTACAAAAAGTACTAACAGATTCTTTTCAGACAACAAAACCAGCATGGAGTGTGGATGACTTCTCAAATACAGGCAACATTATGTCGAAGTAGATAGGACATCATTTAAAATGTAGTGATAAAGCAATTACTCTGATATTCCTCAGAGCAACGATGGAATTAAAAAACTCTATCACCGCATAAATTCATCACTCAGGATCTAGTTACCAGCTTTGACCAATAGCAGAAGTACTACCCAAAATAGCAAATAGCCTTTAAGTGATAATTGCGAAGTACTTTGCCCACAGAGGAAGCAGTAACATTCTTCTACAACCAACAGCCACCTCACGGTAGCTCGACCAAGACAGAGGATTTACTGTTCTAGTTTTCCAATAACACTTTTACATGTTAATCTAGCTACCGTATGTTGAAACGGAAAACAGAAACAAGAGTGTAAGAAAATACATTAGAAAGCTTACCAAAAAAAGATAGTAAACTTACAAAGAAGATTTCTGAGAAATGTTACTGTCACAAAAGCTCAGTGGAAAGTTAGCTTAATCTAATTAAAGTTTTGAAACCATTATTTAGCCCACGTGACACTCACCCCAAACAGAAAAGGGAAGGGAGAAAATGAAAAGCATTGCTGACAGAATACAAATCTAAGTAAGTTCCTTCTCTTCTTCGATTCAAATTACAGGTTCCCATTTCCAATTCACCTCTTTCCCCTTCCAGAAAAAAAAAAAAAAAAAAAAAAAAAAAAAAAAAAGACAAGACGTTTCCACTGAGCTGTGACACAGCTTTCTGCGTCTATAATAGAAGAGATATTACTAGAAAGGACAGGATAATTACATTCAGAAGGCTGTCATATTTTAAAATATCTTAAAGCACATTTTAAACAATTTTTCACTGTGGTCCTAACAACTAAGGCATAAAAAAAAATATATTATTTTGTACAAGTATATAAAATTTCACCATTATAAAGTTTTTCACTGCAGAAAAGATGTTGTTTCTGCATCTGAAGAATAAATACGCTTAGCAAATTGCAGGTGCAGCTGACAACAAGTCAATTGTTCCATAGCCCCTCCCTGAAAAGGGTATTTCCCAGATGTACTGAGAAAAGTCACGACAATCTTTTGCCCATGTTCACCCACGAGCACGTACCGGCGCTTTGCAGTCATATCCTGAGCAGATTATGGCAACCAGTTCTCCCCCAGCCACAACATCCTACTTAGGTGTGGCTGAGGCTTTGATAGGCTGAGAAGGGGGGAATTTCAGCAACTAAAAAATAGCTTCTCCAATTGCAAATACAAAGGGAATTTTAAAGTAGCAAAATGTAGTTTGTTCAAATCAGAATTTAGCTGTACTAGGAAAAAACCTGTCACAGTACAGATTTTATGATGCAAGTACCTTATTATTTGTCTTGCATGGCAACTAGAAACTTGCATGGTGTAATTTTAGTACCAGTTTGTAATACCTACTATTAAAAAAATCAAGGACTGAAGTACAAATGTGGAAGGAGTAACCAATTAAGTATTTGCATATCATACAGGTTCAAAATTGTAATTTTTTCAGTAACCTGAAAAGCAAAGGGGATATCTTCTTCATTTACCAAGTTAATACAGACATAACTACAAGTCTTGCCATGCCTTCTTCTCTACATTGATTTGTGAATGTCATTCCTAACATGTACATAAGATTCCCTGGCTCCAGAGGTATCTACCATCTCCCTAACTGCCATCAAGATTGTTCTCCGCGTGCATATCCTCAAACTGGTAATTGGAATTCCCAGTGCTTTTCAAGTCATAACCCTCTAACTTTTATGTTATTACCCTGTTTATGCAGAATCCTGACCTTCACGACTACTTGTATCTTTGCATTGGGGTTCAGCACCAATTGAAAAGATCTGTTATCTGAGAAATAGGTTGGGAGAAACCTGTGCATCTTTCTATTCCTTCCATCCACAGTCTCTTTTCTGTCTGTCCAGACCTTTGTTTTGTTCAAACATCTCTTACATCAACATTAATTATGTTACAAAGGACAACAATGCAAATTATTTATGCATTTCCACTTTGCTTACTCTTACGTTTGATAACATTTGGCTTGAAGTTCATTACACTACTGTCTCAAGTGTGACAGGTCATCCCTGTGAGCTGCTCTACAAGAAAGCAAACCTCATGCTTTTCCCTGGGGTACATACAACTATTTGCTAGAAGCAACAGAATAGATGCCGAAACACAGGAAAATTCAGGTAGGCATTTGCCCAGAGGGGAAGACAAGACAGGAGCTGGTTCTGCTTTGGAGTGCTGATCTAAAAGACTTTTCAATTATGAGCACAGAAATGCCCAGTGAATGATTTTTACTTTTCAAATTTGGGCATAAAATTCCAACAGCTGAGATTCCTGAAAGAAGGCCTTTTTTGAAACTAGTCAACAGAAACAGCAACAAAATCCAGCTAGAAATCTCCTTTAACACCAAAATAATAAATGCGTACAAAATAATATCTCTTATTGACTTAAGAACACAACAACAACAAAAAACCCCCTTTGCTTTTCAAGGGACAAAATAAGAAGCAGACTAACGTATCATTTTGTAAAAGGAGCCTACTTAGCTTAGGTATGAAAAACAACCACAAGAATATTTCAGTTTGGGGAGTCCCTGGGACTATTCTATATTCTAGTCCACAGCATTTCTCCATTCACTTGTATTTACAATATTAAACAGCTTAGTCTGCGGTAGTATTCAGAACATGTATCCATAATCCTGCTCGGATAATAACTGCATGGATGCACAACCTACATCTACACTGACAGCCAATAAGATGGGGAGACATTCAATACACGGAAAGAGTCCTTGACCTGCTTAAGCCATTGTTCCTTTACATCAATTTAAAATTCATTAACTTAAATTTAGGATGTCAACAACTTTTTATCTTATCTGTTGTTCTGGAGGTGGCCCCTGGAGGAGTGTCAGAAGGTGTATCTGTCAGTGATCTTTCACATATAATTCTTCCACCAAACATTTTAACAACATTAACATTTCCACACCTACGCACTCAACCTTCAGACAAACATCAGCTAAATCTCACCAAAGCGAAATACCTTCATAAATCCTTCTCCTCACTTCTTCTCATGCACACCTCCTTTTTTCTTAACCTTGGTATCGTCCTTGAAAGTTAGCTCTCCATTTCTCCCCATATTGCCCAACTAGCACTCTCTCCATAACACAGTTTTTCAGTTCCGCAACCGGCAAATTTTTGGTTCCCCTCCCTGCTAAACCCATTAACTTGGACAACTGAACACCCTTGTGAGTGTCCTTGTCCAACTCTCACCAGCTCAGCACTTGGTTCAGGATGAGCTGGGAACTTGTTTCAACTTCTTACTTTATTCCCTTCCACTTGCTTCACAAAAGGAAGCCTCTCCCCTTGTCACTCCACCAAGTTAGTGCCTAACATTAGAAGCAGGATCCTCTTCAGATGAATGGCATTATTTTACTGTTTTCTGAAAACTCTAATTTCAGTTCCGCTCATTCTTTTAGTACAATTTTATGGGAGGCACAGCGTAGGTAATTTTTTGCAGAGGAATCTATTTACAAAGAAGGGAGCAAACTTTAACAGAATGTTATCATGAAGTGGGTTTGCACCCCTCAAGTACACAATGTCTCAAGCAACACATCAGACTGTGAGATGAAGCACCACTCTTCCTCATATTTTGCCTGTCTGTCTTCCTGTAGAGCTAAGCATGTTCTCCCTTGAAGGCCACTCCTCAAAGCTCCACTCATCTCCACCAACAAACATAACAGAATGTTGTTTTTACTCTTTGGTGCACTTACAGCGCATCATTTTTTCTTTCTGGTAGACAAAGCAAGCAGCAGAACGCCCCCCCCCCTTCCTCCCTGCATACCAGTTTCCCGTTCCCCAGAGGAAACCCTTCATCCCTCCCCAGCCAAACCATGGCTCTGGATGCTGGTCTCTCAGCTTTCCTCCCGCACATGGATTTACTCACTAGGGGTCATTGGTAAATCGAGGAAGTCGTGGCTGAGGAAAACCATAGAGATGACAGTAGAGTACATCAAAGCAGTAGCAGCACATCTCCGCTGTCACCACTAGGTTCTTGGTGCTGTTGGCAGTTCCATTGGGCCGAGTAAGCGGGCTCAGAGCTCCTGAAGTCGGATTCATTCGAGTAATCGGGGAATTTCCTGGGCCCAAAGTCAAGTCAGATACGTTCTCCCTTCCATTATTTCCGTCTGTATGCTGGTGGTTCTGAAGAGGACCTGAACTGGAGCCTGGTACAGTTGTGGCCTGATTCCCATGACTGTGCGTTCCACTCCCAGACAATTTGGGCTTCTTTACCCCACAACAGCCGGCTGCCAGCTTGGGCTCAAGTGGAGGAACACAGCGTCTTTTTCCCATCCTGCTTCAAAACTCGCTGCCTGGAGCACTGCAGAACCCTGGCAAGGAGGGGGCAGGGAGGGGGGAAAAAGCAAAACACAAAACAGTTACAGGTGAAAAACCAACAGCTGCTTCCTTGCTTCTGCTAAGGTGTCAAAGAGTTTTGCTTCTGCAACAAAAAAGAGGAAGAAAACCCTTGCAACACACAACTAAGTACAGAACTAAAACCAGTTCAGCAAGCAGGATGGGTGTTTTTACACATAAATTGAAAGAGTGTGTACACAACATGTGTGAAATCATGCTTTTAAAGTTATTGGTGAGGTGTACTGAACGCCAGCTCATCACAAAAAAACCCATAACCAATCTTCCCATAAAGGGAATGAAACTGAGGGAGAATAGAAGAAAAAAAGACAAAAAGACTTTGGAATACAGATATACCCCATCCATTACTTTTCCAGATCACCCATTCTTCCTCGGTCAATGCCTGCACTGATGGCAAACGACGACTTAAAAACCACAAGTGCATTTCCCCTCCCCATTCTCAACAGCAGAGTGACAACAACTCCGAGTGACACCTTCAGGGCTGGAGTCCCAGGGGTGCTGCCCTTGACTTAGTGCCAGCCTAAGCATGACACAAAGAGAAGCTGCAAGCACTGAGCCACCATTTTCTAACCCACAGATTATCTTCCAGACCCCAAGAATGAGATTCTGCGTTTACTTTCTAGGATTAAGTAAATCGATAGTGCTGATAAGTAAGCGTGTCGGGTGTACAGTCAGGACATGCAGGAGAGGAAGAGCTGAAGACTGAGCAGTCAGAACAGAGGGAAGCAGTAATGGCAGGAAACAGATATGGTATAAAAAACAACTCCAGAAGAGTGTTTTGCTTGCAAAGAAGAGAATGGCAAGCTCTTGCATCACAAGAAGGGGTGGAACAAATACAGGGAGGAAAGCCTATGCAGATAAAAATGAACGAAGACGGTAGGCAAGTACCACACATCAACGGTAGGAACTTAAATAAGTGTAATACCATCATGACCGTGCAATCTAAACACACAAAGGGAGGAAAAACCAGTTCCCCATCTGCCAAATGGGGCTAAAAGCAGAGACACATAAGTCACAGAGAACACCATGGAGAACTGGAAGTCCCACTCAGCTCCTGTCAGTACCAGGCTACTTCTTTAACCACCAGAGCACCCGCCAGAGCATCCCTCCAACTCTTCCAAGTATTTAACCGATGGCTGAACTGACAGCACATACACAGTACAGGAGACAGTGATATGCACTGGAATTCACGGTGTGACAGCTCCCTTCCTTCTCTGCAGGTGCATGCCAGGTGAACTTTATCCATGAAGTTTCACCGGCCATCGTAAGAGTCACAAGCCCCTGAACTGAAGCAGGACTGGCACGAGAGGCGCTGAGAGACGTGCCTCTCGACACCCAACGCATACACTTGGCAGTGCCTACTCTCTTAGGAATCCTCACCTCCAGGTGTTAGAGATAATCTGCATAAGGAGCAATCCACAAGACCAAATGAAAATTACCTTTTTTCCTGTGATCTCTACCTTTGTAGTTAAAAAAACAAAATCCAAACAGGAAAAGTATAACTTTGACAAACTAAACATGTCATTTTTTTCAGTGCCTATTAAAAGTTATGCTTCTATGGCTCAGTGAAGCTGCTGGGATAGATGAGCCTTTCCAAGTTGTCGCGGAAGGCTGGCCGCATTTTGGCGGGGGGGGGGCGGCATAATGATTTATTTGGAACCGCAACTCTTCATTCCCAAGCGGAGACGTGGCAGGGGGCAGAGGAGGGCTCCTCCATCCACCCTCCCCTGCAGCAGGCAGAAGGGGCCTAACAAAGGCGCCTGCCCTGCCCTGCCCTGCCCTGCCCGCCGGCTGCAGCCGCGGGCCCC
>VYZM01014734.1:251941-272045 GCA_013398915.1 Dromas ardeola
CCCCCCCCCCCACCCGGGCCCGGCGCCGGGGGGGGCTCCCCGCCGAGGGGAGAGGCCCGGAGGCCCGTTCCGCCGAGGCTGCCGCGGGAAGGAGGGTTCCGACGCGGCTCCCCCGGCCGGTTACCTCAGCCGGCGGGGCAGGGAGCGGGGGCAAAACCCAGGTAACGTTCAGTTCAGGCGGGCGCTCTTGTCGCAGTGGGTTTTGCTTGCAAAGGCAGTGGTAAACACACACCCCCCNTGGGTTTCTGGCAGTAGATACCGGGTATCACAGCTACGCCAGAATCAAAACTAGTTTTTAAATATTTCTAACTGCTTCTCGTCCCCAGCGGGGCACCCAAACCCTTCCCTCCCCCCATTCTACCCAGCCCTGTCAGAAATATCACAGAGAAGTAGTTATTCCATTAGGACATGTTGTAAAAGTAGAGGCTTAATGTGCGCTCTCAGAGGAGAGGCTTCTCTCAGAGCTGGCTGTTTTGAGCAGGGGAGTCTCTGGGACAAGGAGTTCTGTAAAAGTCAAGGTGTGCCGGCTCTGTGAGGTGTTCTCGGTGTACAGCAAGTCAGGTGACAGAGGAACCCTGCAGCAAACCACAATCCTACTTTCTCACTTCCTTCTGAGAACACCAGCAAAACGCTTAAGAAAGCTGAAGAATGGATCGTGGAGATCCCAGTATGAGCACACTACACATTCAGCCTTGAGAGACAAATAAACTGGCGTAACTCTTCAGGATTGTGAAGTGGAATTTTTGTACGTCATTCCTGATCTAAAAATCCAGACGGATGTCAGTGGCTCTTACTTTCTCCTACAGAATCTATACAGTCTCCTCAGTGCTAGGACAACACTGACTTTATTAAGAATAAGGTTATGGAATAGCACAATCCTTTCAGTCTAGATGATAGCCTTGAATACCAGCTTACAAAAACTATGGTTACTACAGGAGTCTGTCCAAAGAATCAGGTGAGAATAGCTTAGGAGAAAGATTAAAAGCAAGTTTTAAACTTCAGCAGTCCTTAGAATCTTTCCCTCCCTTCCCACCAAAAATACCTCACCCTTTGCTGGTAACGCCTTTGATTTCATCCAAAAGCCCTTTGCCAACAGTGTGAAACAGCTCTTGACCCTACAAAAGGCACCATTACAATGCGAGTGAGCTTCGTGCAGGGTCTTTAGGAACCTGGGAATGTTGGCGGTGTCACTGTTCTGTTACCATGACAATGACAAACAAATACTTGACCAGTTGTGCGTGTTCTGTTCCTGACACACAAGAAATACAAGATGATAAGCAGCAGTTTATTCGATTCCCACCTTTTCATGTCTTTCCTCTCGCATTTTAATTTGCGCTGTGCCAGAGTCTTTTGCGTTTCAACATACACGTCTACACACACACTCCTTGCAGACTTGTAAAACTGTAGGGATATTTTGATCTTTTCTTTCTTCTAGCCAAGGAAATTAGCAAACAATTACCATAACTTTCCTATTACTGAAGTTACAATATCATTATATTAGAATTGTATCTTACAATGAATATGTTTTTATTTTAAAAAGTAAAATCAAGCTAATACGGAAATGAGACTGCCATCCAGACAAATCTGAAAAAAGTTGGGATTTTTGCATGCGTAAAAAACCCCATAAGAACAGTGTGAATATGGACGTTCTACTCTTTAGTTAAAAAATTAGAAATAGGGAAGAATTAAATACCGTTTTTTATAATCTGACTTCTGAAAGAACACAGTTCTGAATAAAGTCAAGATAGCAGCCCTTTCATCCAGTATTGAATGAAAGAAAAAAAAAAGTATTCTTTAAACAGAATTAGTTCATGAAACGGAAGTTTCCTGATGAGGAGGCTAAAAATGAACTGATTTGGCAACCTTTATAAAAAATTAAGGTTAAATGCACAGCTGCAGGGGGAGCAATTCCTAGTGCATCTTTAGGAGCTGAAACGTGAATTAAGTTACCCTTCCCTCTGCCGCAGAAGAGGCAGACTACTTTCCAACGTTGTTCCTTCTCCCCAAAACGCTTCTTTCAAGGCTTTAATTTGAAAAAGCCTTGAGTTTTTGAGTTTTTAGGTTGAATAGTTTCACTAGGATAAAGGTATAAAAACTGCTCACATACAAAAACCTCCAAGTCCTTTATTCATGTTTTCAGGATGTATGTGGTACATACAATTAACATTACACCAGCTACAGGAAGTCCTCTGTTGCAAGAGGTACTTCAAAACAAGTATCCCAGAGCACCAACAAAGACACACATGCACACGGACACTACAAAATCACTTTGAAATGACTTCCCCCCACACTTTTTTCCTTTTTTTTTTTGTTTTTTTGTTGTTGTTTGTTTTTTTTTTTTTTTTTTTTTTTTTTTAAATCTTGACAGCTAGGACTTCTGAGCCATTGGAGATTTTGCATGTGGCAGATCTCCTAGTGCAGTGGCACTGGTTTAAGAAGGCTCCTTCAGACACTGGAAGGTCAGAAGAACAAGAACTGAATGGGGTAACTGAAAGCAGTGTCGTTTTCAATGCTTTGAAGCATGGCTGCTGTCTGGGCCGATACCTGTGTGTCACCCTCCTGGTGTCCCCTGCAGAATCTTCTTCTGCGGTACAGGTGTATACACACCTTCTGTACATTTACCCCTAAACCGCAGAACAGGAGGAGAGCACTGTCCACCACACATTGCATCACTAGTTCCAATTAGTAGGCACCGACACATCAGGAGGGTTAAACAAATGGGACTGGAAAGACTTTAAAAAGGGATGAGCCTGAGAGAAATCTTTGTTCATTATGACAGATCAGTGACAATCCCTTTCAGGTCACCGGGCTTCACATGTCCATCTGTTGCCATCTGTTCCCTAAACTCATCCTTTTTATTCAGATGCTCTGCTTAAAAATAAACCCAAACTACAAAAAGCTTCAACTCCATTCTGTACAAGTTCTCCATTTCCAGAGTCATTATTCTGGGTTTACACCTTCTCCTTTCGCTTTAATTTGGATACTTTCTTGACAGTTCCATTCTTGTTTAGAAGCTTCAAAACACGATCCTTGTGATCCAAGACCTTTAGCATGGAGTCTCGAGCCTCGTTGATTTGATCCATCACAAGTTTACACCTCTGCATATTCCCCTGAAATGAAACACTGTCGTCATTAACAGCAGACTGTATAGTTTAAACAATTGCTGTGCCTGTTCCTAATACTTGTATATACTGTTTTCCATCACTTGTAATGGATGGCACTGGAAACACACGAAGGGTACCTATGTGACTTTTTTTTTAAAAAAAAAAAAGCCAGCTTTAGCTTTTACCAACCGCAGTAGAATATTTTGTAATTAAGGGTAAAGCAGTTCTGCGGGGTTGAGAGGCCACAGGAACCTACCTGTATCAGTTCATTGATTCGATGCAAGTCGTCATCGGTCGCTGCCTTTTTCTTAGGAATGAGTCCCTCCTGCAGGGCGGTCAGTCTCTCATACACATCATGCTCCAGGTTTGTCTAAAAGACATTAGCACTCCATGAGAAGGCTCGCCGCTAGCCCAGAAAACATTCGCCCACATTAAGAAAGCTACACAGAGAAGATGATAATCCGTTCCCCTCTCAGCTGCTCATGTTAGTAATTCAGAAGATGGAGCCTTTGACGTAGAGCGTGGCACTATCGTTCTTGCTAACATCCTATTTACAGGATCGCTCCACTTCTGAACAAACATGGATCCTACCAGAACTGCTTCCCCTATTTCTCACAATACTATTCCAGGAATGCAGAGGTTTTGGGGAGTTTGGTGCTAGAATGCAGAGCACCTACCTCACCCCCAACCTGAAACAGAAGCATCCAGGAATGTGGATCAGTGCTGCCTCCTCAGATCAGCCGCACCATCCCAAACAGACGCTTCTTCAGACCTGTGCATCAGCAGGAGGGAGTTGCCAATTTTGATCATCTGTACAAAATACATCAGCTCTTATGTCTGGATCAAAACCAACACTGTTTCCAAGCCACTTACGCCACATTCCTGAGAAAGGGGAAAGCACGTCCCACTCCCTTTGGGCACTACACACCGGCTCCTTTACGGTATTCCCAATGTCAGATGACCATGTACTGAGTTTGTTACAACATCCTCCTGTCTTACACAACTCTGTGTTCCCCCACGTCGTAGGAAGCTGGCAAGCCCCGTTCACCTACCAGCTGCAGTAGCTGTGCTGCACAGAGATGGACCTTCCACCCTTGTGCACGACAGGATACACCCTTCTGATTGGCAATCTCCTGCAGCATAGCCTTCTTCTCTTCTGTCACCGGGAAATACAAAGAAACGTTACTCAAATTTCAGGAATCTGCCAGGTCTCTCTTCTCCAACGAAAACATTAACCCAAATCCTGCTCTCCATACATCTCAGTAAAGGAGGATGAGCAATGTTTTGATTCAAACAGGAGAACAGCTATGCATCTGCCACATATCTGACCACTGCTCTCGCTTTTTAACAGGTTATCTGTATTTCCAGAAAAATTGTATTATATACCATTTTTTCACCATTTAAAGAATGTGGTGCTCCATGTTTCAAACACCCTGCATGAAAAAGTACAGGGTCCATCCTTTCCCTCTGAAATACACATCTACTCCCTCCTTGAGGTATTTACAGTCGCAAAAACCTAATCTGCTTACAAATTCTAAGACACAAGCTAAAAAGCCTAAAAACCAGTATCTGATCTTTATTTTCCTCATATAATTAAAAAAAAATTCTTTAAAAGCCCGTTTTTTAGTTCACAAGCCTAGTTATGCTAAATCTAGAATGTTTTTTATTAAATTGGCAAGTTTGTTAGGTAGTAAGAAAATAAGAAAACTAAACTGTGGCGTATCACCACAGCGTGTCACTTTTTTAAGGATTACTTTCTGTAGCATTTCTATCACTGTACGTGAATACATTTCTCAATTACTGTATGATTTCTTCTTTTACAAAATTGCAGCTAGCTCTATCTAATGTCCTTCCCTTCGTTTCTCCTCTGCCTTGAGAGCAGGAGAGATTTAGGCAACATCTAGCTGATGAAGGTCATTATCTCACTTATCAACCCTTCTTTTCCATACTGCAATCAAAACCTTTTTGTGGGATTGCTTATCGACACCAGCTAAGTGCTCCTAAGGCACCCTGAAGAGGTGCGCTGACGCAGCTTATCCCAGACAAATGAAACTGTCAAACTGCAAAAAGCAGACTGACCTTTTACCCGGACATCACTGTATCTCTGAAAGTGGTGGTAAGCGGCTTTCCAAGGATTGCGATAATGACGGAGCAGTGTGATAGGTGGCCTTGGACGCACAGGGACGTATCTTACACCTTCTTCATCTAGAAAAGGATGCAGGGAGAAGTGTATTATTATCATCATTAAGTAAGTAGGTGAAAGGAAGAGATCAGCACGACACAATAACTGCAGTAGAAAATCAGTAAGCACCGTCTCCTACAAAACGCTTTATCTATCAGAAAGGTTATTTCCCCCAAATGTCACTATTTTGAAAGTGCTGAGAAACCAGTACTTGGTTTCTGGGTTATTTATATTTTCAAAGCAGGAGAATGACAGAGCACCTTCTCTGAGAAACAAAAGGAAGCAAAAATACAGACATTCGAATAGGAAAAAAGACACTAGAGATGACATTACCTATATACTCCTTTGGAGGAGACTTGCGCTTCTCTGCCTTCACCAGCAAACTTTTGGCAGTGGATTTCTCATCATCAGTGCTGTTTGTTTCCATCATGTCCCCTTCCTCTGTGGAGATGACATGCTGCTGCTTACGGGGTTTCTTCCTCGGGGAGGCACCAGGTGGCAAATCACTTGGAGGCATCGAAAGGTTGTTGGCCAGCAATGCCAAAGACGGAGACACAGTACTCGTAGTCAAAGGAGGGACTGCTGAGAAGAAGGAAAGAGGAAAAGACCCCAAACCATCAGCAGTGTAAAGGTAACACACTGGCATTGTCTGAACGCTACCTCCAACAGTAGTTCCTGTCTCAGCGCGTGGTGAGGAGCATGAGGTATATGAGCACTTCAGCTCCGTACGTGTAGAAGGCCAGATATTAAGCCAGCAGCAATTGCTCGGACAAGCCTATATACTAAAATCTTTAGTGTTTCATATGCAAAAGCATCAAGAATGACAGCAGAGACAATCATCCCTCAGTTCCTTCATGTTTGAAGCTTATGTTAGTTTAATGCTACAAAATGGAAACTACGCTAGCATCTGTCTTGTGTTACTGACAAAAAAGATATCTTTGTACGGGCGCCAGGATGGATCACAGTCAACAGCAATCAAGTCCCTTTCCTCTTGTGAGTTATATGCAATCAAATTGGGACTGCAGTACTCTCTTTGCAAGAGCTTACTGGTACTGCCAAGTCAGCAGCGCCATGTCAGTAGGCTACCACACCAATCCACACACTCCGAAGGTGGGCAGTAGAGCGGCAGGTAGCTTGAGGGAACGCTCCTTGTCATGTGGAGGGAAAAGCTCAATCAGCCGTGACTAATGCTGCAGCAAAAAAGTTCTGGGACAGGAAGTCTTGACAATTTGGCATACCCACAATTGCTAGTAAGAGACAAAAGATGCCTGAAGAGGTTAATGCTATCTGCCTGTGCCCCAGGGCCATCTGTAGTAAGCAGCTTCTTCCATCACAGGACAACATACAGCTTTAAGGAGAGTGATAAAACCAACAACTAAACCAGAACTCCGATACTCAAGAACGTGGGATGCATTTTTATCATTTTGCCACTGTATGGTGCCCGACCTGAGATGCATAAGGATCTGACTTTTACTGGTCATATCATCTGATAGCAACTATGGCCAAGCTGGATAAGTAAGACAATATAATGAATATTTTTAAAAGTTATAGAGAAAGATATCCATGAATCACAGGAGGGCCCTATGAAGCAACTCTGGTCACTAATTCTTCACATACAAGAAAGGCCCGTGGACCAGAACGGTAGGATTTGTGAGAAAACTGAAATTAACTGAACTTGTCCATAATTTATTGATACTGCTGCTGAGTGCGTGCATTTTAAGCATGGAATTCACTCAGATGCTTTGGAGTTGTATCATTTGAACATGAACAAAGCAGTCCCAGCAACAAGTGATTTCATGGGAGATCAGGGAGAAGGCAAAGAAGAACTTCACGAGCAAACAAGGCATACAGGAAGCCTTTGACTGGTGTTCTGTGCTACCACGAAAAAGATGCAATTTCATTTTCAGGACGGATGTGCTGAAATCCTCCCAATTCCTCCACTGTCTCAACAACAAAATAAACAACCTGATGATTAACAACCACCTACCAGATACTGGTCGCATTATGTCCATGGGCTCCACCTCCTCTTTGATCTTTATCTCTGGTACAGCAGGACCCAGCACTGCTGACAGGGCACCGCTCATGGTTGATGGAGGAGCGGGTGCTGCCACAATTGTGGTAGAAGTTGGCGGAGCGGCCGGGACAGCTCCTGGAATGGTGGAGAGAGCTGCTGCGGGCTGCGAAGTGGGACTGGCTGCTGCAATGATTGTTGGAATGGCAGAGGGGGGCTGCTGGGAGGTGGGGGGGACCGCAATGGTGGGCTGCTCGCTGCCTTGATTAGACACTGCCTCCATCGACACGGTGACTGGAGTGGCCATGGACACGTGGATTTCAGGTTTTGGCTTGGCACTGTAACACAAAAAAAGCAAAACCAATTGACACTAACTGCATCTTGGTCATGACCACCTGGCACAGAGTGAGTGAGCCGAGCTGGATTCAGACTGTCCAGTTTTTCCTGCACCCGCAAGTAACACCTGGCTCAGTAATATGTTTAACAACAGGAGGAGGTGTCATCCCGGTTACATTTCCTCCTCCACTCCCTTTCTAATCCTTTGTATTTATTATAGATGCTGTTTTCTTCCACTCACTGTAACAAGCAGATCTCATGACTAATTCCAGGTAACTTCAAAATACTTGTAAAAGGAGCAAGACAGTTTGACACTGCAGAGGAACAAGATGATCTTTTACCCAAAGCTGTATTGCTCCCCGTGCTCTGTTTGCAAGAGCTCCCACTGTGGGTAATAGTTATAAAACCGTAAATTGTAAAGCCACTGAACTTCAAATGAAGCAGGGCAGAAGCTCCATTTATCTTTCCTCAGCATTAATTTCCAAGTATTACAGAGAAAAGTTTCAAGGCCTATCCTTCAGAACGTTTTTTTTGTTTGTTTGTTTGTTTCTCATGGAAGCTCATAACCACATCTTTTAAAAGGCTACCACTGCCTCAGCTTCACAACAGCAGAACCTGTCAACTCAAAGTTGTCACAATGACAAATTCAAAATAGATTAAGTTTCCCAAAAGAAAGGAAAACGCTCCAATCGCCAAAGAATACAAATTAAAAAAAAAAAAAACAAAAAACCAAAACCACCATAATGGAACTATTACAATGCAGTTGTTTTTTTCCTAAAGTCTTACCCAGCAGGCCTTGGTGATCCAGATGTGCTTCGCATTGTACTCTCGACACGCGTGCTAGCTACTTCAGGTGGCTGAGGCGGAATTAAGCTTTTCCGGACTGCCAGCCTGGAAGAGACAGACAGATTCTCACCTCCCTGATGCAAAGACAAACACCACCGAGAGCAAAGGAATCGACCCTTTCTTGCCCAAACCAGGACAGGAGTGACAGCTCTCTCATTGCACTCTGTCTACAGTATAGCTGATTTGCTACAGAGAGTCTCATTTTACGTTATGTTTTATTTTCTCTAAAGATAAAAGATTAGTTGCTCTGGCCTGGTTTCACCCCCATTTAGGGCTTTTCCAAGAACCCCAGCTTTGCTCTCACCCTGCCAGGCAGAGCATCTTAGTGAGCTGCCAGGCTCCAACAGCGGACAAGGGGAGGTCTGGCCATGCCACTCTCCTCCACTGCTACTGCAAGGCAGCGCAGATCACCTGGAACTGAACGCTGCTCGGACAGGCATCTGCTTCGTTCAGCTGGACTAGACCGTGTCAAAGCCTGACTCCAAGACCTCAAGCCCTGAGCGCAGATGTCAGGCAGCACGGGGCTGAATACAGAAAGTATTTGAAGGGCTCTTCAGTCTCCTGTGGGGCTGGAAGTCAAATTGTTGTCCAAAATAATCAGCCTCTCAAATGGAAACATTCTTTTGTGGTCTACCTCAGCTTCTTTAATTTCTGTTTGAGTTTTACAGCCTGCAGCTTCTCTGCCTTAAAAAAAGGTTTCCACCGAAATGAAATTAAAAAAAAAAAAAAAAAAAAGGCAATTTTAATCTCATAGGACACATCAGTTCCAAACGTTTTCAGTTGTTAGGCGGGAGGAAATGCATTGTTAATTCAAAAGCTGTCTCTTGCCTCTTTATTCAGGCATTTAAAAAAAAAAAATCAGACAGACAACATAAAATATTTTAAGAGTTTAAGTTACTCTCTCCCTTTTTCCTAATCAGATTTCCCAGCAGGGTACTAATCCTATCCTTTCTACTCAACCACATATTCTTCTAAGAAAAGCACTGAAGACAAAGCATGGAATTCTAATGTTAGTAGATTATAAACTCTCTGGTTTTATTACAGTAAGCAAGAAAACCTAAAATCCACTTTCCCTCAAAAGGTCACTTTCAAGAGCCAGGAGAAGAACGATCCTCCTCATTTTGTTACTGACAGCAAGAGAAAAGTATATCCTGCCCTGGGGGAGGAAAAGCAGAGTGTTTCACAGATCAGCAGGTTACTCACAACCACTGCTGACTGAATAATCTGCTAGCACTTTTCTCATCTCCACTGAAATGACTCCATTTAGCCGGGCTAGATTGCACAGAAGCGTCACTCGCGCGTCACCTTCAATTCTACTCACCCATCTGTGGTTGGTTTCTTCCGGAGAATGCTCGGGCGCGGGGAAGAGCCCTGGGCGGGGGCACTGGCACTGGCACTCTGGCTATGGGTTTGCACGACCGTAGTTGCTGCAGAAGCCGTGTTGAATGTGTTACTAATAGGATTGGCGACAATGGTGGCTCCGTCTGCCAAGACTACTGCTGGGAAGGATGGACATGGCGACAGCAGAGAGAACAGATACAGAGAGGACAAAAGCAGCAGTTACTTGAGGAAACTTGATGACAAAGCAGGTGTTTGCAGAGCACAGGTTGTCCATGCTCCCTTGGCTCCCCCAGTCTCTAACTGCGGTGCTTCCAGACTATTTTGTAAGCAATACCTTTGCTACGAGCAATCTGATCGCTGAACCTTCTGCAGGGAAGATGGAAACTACCTCCTGCCTAACAACGGCTGCTAGGGAAATAATCTTTTCCAGAAGAAATGGAAGACGCAGAAATCGCTAGGGAGACCACCAACACAACTGGTGTCAACAGAATAACACCCCTGGTAGAGCCTATGTGGCAATACATGTCACCTGTAAGCAAGCACCATCACCTGTGTCTATGTTCTGACCTTCTGCCAAAGCCTGTTTGGCCAACAACCTGACGCAGAACATTTAGACAGTCAGGAAGTCACCATGCAACACGTCTGCCCGCTTTGCAGCGGCATATTCTCTTTGTTGCCATATCCCATGTCTTCAGTAAGTTGTTGGGGTTTCATCAGACCAATCATTTTTAACGAAAGGTGGTTTCTATCACAGTCCAAGATCAACTGCTGAAGGCACCCGCCCGCCTTCTAATTGCTACTGTGATCTAATGCGTAGACAGAACAGTTCGGAGAACATCATTTGCTTGTAAATGACTCTTCCCACAAGGGGAACGAAGTGAACTGTTTAAGCTCAGGCACTACCAGTCCTTTCCACTGAAGTAACCCATTCAAGGCTACCCATGCTCTCCACCCAGTGCGCTTAAAAAAAAATAATTAAGAAATCAGTAAAAAAAAAAAAAAAAATTTGCTGGGAGAATATGCGTATGGGCGTATTTAGCATCCACTACTGGACAAGCGAGACTAGAACAAGACCATTAATCAGAGTAAAATTAAAAGAAATAAGCCACAAGTTGCAGGGCAGAAGTTCAGTTGCCGTGCCTGGGTCCGAAGCGCGGACGTGGCTGGTTGCCCTTACCTGACGTCTTGGTGTCGGCCTGCGGCTGCTGAGCGCTGATTGGTGCTGGCTGCAGCCCCTGCGTGCCGATTGGTGCGGCGGGGTGGAGCCCTTGCGTCCCGATTGGTGCCGGCTGGATGCCCTGGGCGCTGATTGGTGCCGGCTGGATGCCCTGGGCGCTGATTGGTGCCGGCTGGATGCCCTGGATGTGCCGGGCGTGAGAGGCATCCACGGTCATCAGCTGCATGGGGTTGAGGTGGACGGTGGAGGCCACTCCGACGCCGGTCTGAGCCGTGATGGCCGAGTTGGGCGCCTGGGCTGAAACTGGGAGCAGCAACACAAAACACCTCGTCACGCCTGCCCACTGGGGCGCCTCGGTTCCCCCCGGCACCTCCCACTCAAATGTCTGCTTTCAAAGACTTTTTTTTTTTTCTTTGAAAAATTAATTTGCCAGCCTGATTGGAGCAGTAATAAATTTGAGAGCGGCCAGACTGTCTGCCAGAAGAATGAAACATTACTGTTTGCTTCCATTCCACTTTCAAATTGCAACGAGAGAAGAAGTTCAAGTTTAACCCTACTTTTAAAGTTAGACTCAAATTACATTTGTACCCAGCTTCCAGTCTGAGAAATCTGGGCACTATTTTTGCTCACTATCTTATTTTACAAAGCCTGTAAGTGCCAACACTTGGCATTTTCCCTGCTTAAAAAATAGTAATAAAAAAATAAGAAGCCTAAGCCATTTCTTTTCAAAAGACAGTCTTTCTGCAGAGCTTATTATTGCATCAATTAAAAAAAACTCCAAACCTTTGACTGTACCAAAGCAAACAGAGAAAGCAGAGATTCAAGTGCAAGTACCTTAAAACAGGGCTTACTTCCTTATCCTCTTTCCCCAGCCACATAATCATAAAAACCAAAGTTGTCCTTAGTGCAAGCGGACAAACTGTTCTGCAGCCGAGTCCAATCTTATCTGACTCAGAACAGGGGTTGCAATTATAGGCTGGATCCCACAGCTAAAATGAACACGAACTCTTTGAAATATTTTTGCGGCAGAAGAATGTTCCCAACGAAGCACCTGTTCTAAGAAGTTCAATTCGTTCATTCGAATTCACAGCTCTAAGCAACTGTGATTCCATCTTTCCCGATCCACTCCAGGGCGCGTTACGCTTCCCCCAGGCAGCATTGAGCAGTGCTGTGAGACTACCTGCAGCTCCTGTGTCTCCAGATTTCCAGTCTTTGCAGAACAGTACCACGATTTCTGCAGCCGTACGCAGAATGCAAGTGTGAACTTGCCAACAATGGGCTCGCTTGCTAACAATGGAGAGCCCTCTCATCGCAGAACGAGCTGGTTTTGTCATTGTCACAGAATTTCCATCAAGTTCTTGTGCTGACAAGGCACTCTAAAAACAGCTGTCAAACCCCTGAAATCCGGCACCGGGTCTGTGAAAATGGCTTCTTGTATCAACTATGGCACATTAATTCTCTTAGTGGAACATCTTATGCAAAAGACTTTTGTTGCAGAACTTTCTATCCAACAAAATCCTTTTGGGAGACTATATAAACACAACGACCTTTGGAAAGACAAAGGCAACCTTCTTCCTCAAAATTCCATATTAACACTCCTTATCTCAGCGATCTTTTTAAACGTCTCCTCCGCACGTTTATCCAAGCCCTCACCTGGCTGCGCTCTGCACAGGTGCACGTCCCTCCTCATACCTTGGATCCTCTGCTTTGAGCCATCACCAGTTACTGCCATAATTAGGACCTTCAACTGAGGCTTCAAATCAACTTAACAAGTGTCTCTGTCAACGAGCTCCTGCTTAAAAACCTACATCTGCTTTTTTAAAAATGAGCATTGGCCTACCATCACCCCGATATGCTACCAAAACGGGAACTCCTGACAGTCTGCAGTCACGTTCCATCAGGGGCTCTGTAACCACTCCTCAACCACAGCTGCCGACACCACGTACCACCACCCACCTGCACGTTCTCCTTTAAAACCTTCAGCCAAAGTGCAGGAAGGTACAAAAGAAGCTCACTTGGCCCTTCTGCGAGTCATTTGAATCATCCTGAGGCCCACCTCAAATCCTGACATGACTTATTGTCAGGACTTGCAACTTTTCACTGGAATTTCAATGACGGGAAGAACAGGCCCCAGTAACTCGTCAATCCCTGCACGTACTTTCCCATTCAGCAAATGGACTTTGCCACCTCCAAGTCCTTCCAAATTCCCTCTACACCGCTCAAGGGTAACATGCCTCCAGCAGACACAGATCTTCCACTAAAATCCAGTTTCCTAGGGTTTGGATTGTGGAGATTAACATGTTATAGAGAACAGTCCTAAAACACTCAGTAAGGTAAATGCGCTCCAAGTTTTGTCACAGAGAATGACCTAAGTTCAGGTTGACTACATAAGCTCACATTACACAACATTTTTGACTTCTGTAAGTTAGTGCAACAGTTCAAACATGTTAATGGCCCCATTTTTTAAAAAAACAAAACGCTAACACAAGAGTGTGCAATGCAGCTTCCCCCCCCCCCCCCATTTTTGGTTCAGGTTTCTCTCTCATTCATGCACATTCGTGCTGAAAGAGATGAAAATGGGCTTCTCAGAACACTAGGGAACGAAGAGGCATCAAAGAACTGTTTTGGTTTGGAGGAGTTTAATTGTTTTGATTTGTGGAAACCAAAACTTTAACTTAGAGAGATGTAAACCCTTGGATATCAAACGTGAAACTCCCGAGAAAACTTGTTAGCTGTATTTAGTAGGTCTCTGAAGTCGTTCCATACCCATTGCCCATGAGTTTTCCCCTCAGCCAACAAGTCGTCAAAGACTTTGTGACAAATTGTCAGAGTCAAGCATAAAAGCCTCTTAGCTTCTCCCACCGCTAAAGCTCACACGGAACTGAACAAGGCGTCAAAGCCAGCTTGCCCCACAGCTTGTCTCACCTGGATATTGGCGAATGGTGGACACCGAGCTGGTGATGGGGGTATAGGTGTGCGCTGTCAGAGGATAGGCAGAGGGCGGGTACGTTGGTAAGAAATACTGGAACTGGACAGGCACCGACTGCCTACGGGCATCAAAGAGAGCAAGTATTACACACACCATTTCAACTGTTTATCTTCAGCCCCTGCCTTGGGGCCACTCCCTGAGTTTTGTAATCCCAGCTGTCATAAGCTAGCAAGTATCTGAGCTATCACGATTAATTCAAAACCACCAAATCCCACCCCCACCCCAGGGTTTTAAAAAACACATTCTTTCCAGCATATCAGAACCTAGAAAAGCAGCAAGGCACACAAAACCACACGCTCTCGTTCATAGAGCTGTTATTTCCCTACCTGTTGTCATTTCTGGTTTCCATCGCTACTGGGTTTGGTGACGCCCGGTGACTAGAGAGGGGTATGAGATTACTCCTCTCTGCTGTGTAATCAGACTGGATCCGGGGAGAAGTATGCGTGATTTGCTGAGGAACCACTTTAGCTGCATAAAGACAAATGTGTAATCAGTTAACAGTCAAAGTGTTGGTTGACGCTGCAAAAGCAAGATTAATTCTCCTGGTGAAACCCCCAATACTAACTGCTGCCACCCCCCAATAAAAACGCCACCCCACCCCCAGATGATTCCCTTTCCACCGTGATGACAGGTTTCCTCAATAAGAAGAAAGAACAAGGGAAACGGCACATTTTTCATCAATTTGTAGCAGAATAAGAGGACATTAGAAATGTATATATAAATTACACTTGCTAACAGATTAAATTACTCCAGTGCTTGAATTAAATTGTTTTTTTTCTCCTTAGGATCAGCCCAGTCCTTTCTGCTGTCAAGAACTTCTTTATCCAAGTTTTCAAAGCAGAACTTGACAGAGACCAAGGAAAATGAGATCAAGGCAGACAGAGGCATACATAGACAGAGGCCAAGACAAGGAAGAAAACACCTACAAAAGCTTTACAGGAAACACTGATGTATCAAGATACAACTTCACTCCTTGGAAACGTATGGCAGGGAAAGATATTACAAGATTTCAAAAGAACAAGAAGGAAGTCAGTGGGAAAACAGAGATGAATAAAAGGAAACTTATGCAGTTCCGTAGGAAACATCTCAGGCAGGTTCCACATCTAGGCAAGTAAGTTTCCCACCTTCGGAGGTAAACCGCTAAGGTCTAAATGAAGACACTAACCAAACTCCACGACGCTACACCTAACGCCTCAAGAAGCACAGGAAGGAACTTACAAAATCGACTGTGAAAGCCATATTCCATCACCAAGCAGTTACAACTTCTAGTATATACTGTGCAGGTTCTGAAATGCCAAAAGGCTCAAGTGCGTCTAAAAATTCAATTGAGTCAGTTAATGAGCCATTTTACTACCTTATTCCTCCTACAACTATTTCTTCCTGGTATTAAAAAAAAAAGCTATGCCACAGTAGACCTGTTAATTGGTTTCTCCCAGCTTGAACTGATTTTCTTCCCTTCCTTAATTTGCTAATATGCACAAACACTATTAGTAGAAACAGAGAAGTGAAGCATCATTTACACACTCTTCTTAAAGCTGGAATCACTCACCAACTGGGATGTTTGAGGTCGTGACAGCTGTAGCATGGGAAGAATGGGAGGGCATTGTCATGGTGACAATGGTGCTTGTAGGCGCTTGGGTGTGAGACACAGAACCTGAAGAAAAAGTAAAAAGCCATGCAAGATCTTTCTACGGCGCCCTATCACCAGTGTATCTATATCCAAATAAAGAGGGCAAAAACCCCAACCCAGACAACCCCCCCGAAGTGCTCAGCAATTTCTCTCCTGCAGCCCGCTCACGCACTTCCAGATGCAGTCTTTACCATAAATAAAGAATTCCTCAAAGGTAATCAGGTCCCATCTTCAAGGAGGAAAAACAACGAAAAACCCAACAAACCCCACACCTCTCCCACGTTAGCACTATGAACACTCACCAGCTGTGGTTGCTGACGCAATCGTGTTCGTTGCCAAAATAGGTGCCACTGTTGCTGCTGCCACTGGAGTACCAGTACTGAAAATGGTTTTCTATCAAAAGAAAAGAAAACCTTCAAGTCAAAAGAATAGCACGTTTCAAATATTTACTTAGTATGGAATCATGCTGGACTGCCTGTAAAGAACATTAATTTCTAACCCAATGCTAACTCTTCTCCCAAATTTTATCTTAGCACTCGAGATAGAAACAAGAGAGATGTCTAGAAGAAGCAAGAGGGGTTTAGGTTTGGTTTTTTCACCCGCCCCCTTCTTGTGGTTTACCTGAGCCATGGTGTGGAGCTGTGGCTTCTGCGCTCCTATAGCTGGGTGGGATGGTAGTGTAATGCGCGTCGCTGTATCCCTCGGCTGTGCAGGCCGCTGGATACTAATAGCTGCAGAAGGCGGGTGCTGCTGGATAGACAGGGTGGGTCGACTGGAGAGAAAGAAAAAATAGTTACGAAGGTAACCACGTGGCTACTAGATACGAAAGATGAGATGCAGGGACACACATCAGGCCTTGGTCTCTGTCTCTTGGACAGCCGCGCTGCTAACAAATATATGGTCAAGTTTCTTAATGCTGCTTTAACTACGCTGTTCTGTCCCCATCTTCCGTAAGTACCCAGCTAGGAGGGCAGGCTTATCAGTAACGCCTATCAGCTCGTAAAAAACCCACAACTTTCTCTCAGGGATGCTTTTCAACTTTCGTGTATTTTTTTTTCCACTGTGTCTTCATTAAAACGATGGGCTGAATTAACCACAAGTTCCTACAACAGAAACTCTGCTGATCACAACTGATTCATTACGCTCTTTCTTTCTCCGAACAACAGAGCAACATTTATAGTCATTTTTATTCACAGACCTGAAAGCATTTGCACTGTGCAAACATTACTATGTTTGTATTGTATCATCCCACATCGAGAGTTATCAGCTCTGGATGATTAACACAGATGTTTCCCCTTCCTGCAGCCTCGTCAGAGCACTATAGATTTCAAGGCGTCTTTACCTGAGGGTTGATTCCGTAGCGTGTGCTGCTGTTGTAGTTATAACAGGGGACTGAGCTCTTGTGGCCGAGACAGTTGCCACCACAGCTGGAGGAATAGTGCTTGAAGTCGTCACAGGAGGACGAGACTATAAAAACAAGTCAGAGACACACACATTCAGAAAAGAAGTTCTGCTATTTAGATAAAAACTAGGGATTACTTGGCTAAAACTGGTTTTTTTCTACGTCTTTATCGTTAAGTTTTGGCATTTTAAGACATTTCCAGTCTTTCTGACTCGATCTGCAAGCTCCTAGGCAGATCTGTCCTGGTTTTCAAAGCACGTATGCCATAGGAATCAGTAACCAAAGTTAACGAGACCGGATCTCTTGAAGGTCTTTAAGAAAAAAACCAAAGGTCAGTTCCCTTCAGGGTGAAAAGAAACTCTGATCCAAGTATATACAGGAAGTCAAAGGTGATTACTTCGGCATCCTAACTGAGAGCACAAAGTAAAGCTGTTTAACCCTTTATCCTAACATTGAACACTGGCACTAGTGTGGGGAGACGATATCTACAATCCTCTCCTTAGACGTGTAGCTAAACTGAGATATACAGAAGTATATTAAAGTGAGATTTTTATTATTTTGCATAAGAATAAATCAACACGAGCATATCGTGTCGGACCTTTCACACCTTAGTATATCTAAACTAAAGCCTCTTCCCAGTTTCTAAGCGCTTTGGAGACAGATAAAAAACCCAATTTCTGGCACCAAGTCCCTGAAGGAAATAAAACCACAGGACTAATGCAACTATTTCCCTACTTGCTATTAGAAACTGGCACCCGAGGAACAGAACTGGAAGAGAGATGACTGGGCCTCAGCCCAGTAAATATGCAATTACAGGTTACATATTAGAATTAAGCGCCAGGAAGAATTTGGAGCCGGCGGTCGGTGGTGTGCAGAGCCGGCCGGCCGCTACCTGCCTGGATTGGCTGATGGATGATGTGCTGCACTGCTGGCTGAGCCGTAGCTGCATTCGGCAACTGCGAAGCTGGTCGCAGGACTGTAGTTACTTTAGAACTGGACATCACTGCAGCAGCCGCTGCCCCTGGGAAACAAACCAAGTGTGTTAAAAGACCGTGCACCCAAACGGCCCCATTACGGCCAGAGACAGAGCCGGACATCAGCCGGTATGTATCTCAGTTTGAAGTTATTTCCTACATATGTCAGTTCAGGTGACACTGGTTTAAAAGTAAGGCTTGCAACAAATACATGTAAGGGTCACAAAAGTATGTGGGGAAGGGTAAGTATTATTTTAAATGAACTGGCTTTATCGATGCTTCTTATTTCCCTATAATAACCTTACGTTGCAAATCCAATATTTCTCTATTCCAGGCTATGCAAGTCCATAGAAGTAATTCAAACAGTTTGATCCCTGGGCTGATGTGTAAATAAGTCACCTGATACCAAGAATAATCTCCCTGCACCTGATGAAGTTCCAAAGAAAAGAAAAAAAAAAAAAAAGTGCAACAGAAGAAAAGCAAAACAAAAAACCCAACCAACTTCTAAAGCTGCAACAGCATAGGGCTTTGGTGAATTTGCCTGCTGTTGGCTGCCCCCTGATGAAAAGAAATTGCTGTCAAAGGCAAATAGCCTTGAAATCATTTGGTGGGCTAGACTGCACAGCTCCTGCAGAAGTCCCTAATTGAAATTATTACCTCAAAAGGTAAGATTCAAGCTGAGAGAATAAAAGGTGGGGGGGTGGGAAGAAAACATGCACTAAGTACCGATACAAAGTTTGTGGCAGCTGTCCCGCAACAATCAAGTGGACAAAAACTACATTTTACTTCAGATACAAATAAAGCTGCACCGTCCTTCCACCTGCTCTAGTAAAACATGAGGTCCTTATTTTTCTTGAGTGACTAAATAACATCAAATATGAGAAGAAATAAAAATATAAATGGTACTTTGAATTCAGATCAGTTTAAAGTTGACCTGGAAACCCAACCCGCCAGCTTTTCGAAAGCCTAACTGCAGTCAGAAATGAGACAGACTGTACTGAGCACAGCGTTCTTTTAAGGGGCTGGTCTCCTCTTTTGTAAGCTGTAGCAACCAAAATCCTGGGAGACAAGAGCCTGTGGTTATCACCAGCATTTAGCTCCAGGGTAAAAGCAAACGCACACGGTACAGTAGGTTATCACGCACAGAAGTGCACAGGTGATCCTGTCACAAGTGGGTACAAGAACGTGTCTCGCAACCGCGCGGGTGTCACTGTCACAGGTGAACAATGCTTGCTACCAAGAACGTACACGAACGTCACCCATTTACGCCAGCAGTTTTAACAGCCCAAGTATTAGCTGCATTGGCAGCGAGGACAATTTTTAGAGGTGGAGACTCTAAAAGCCCGGAGAGGCTGTGAGCAGAAGGCGGGGATGGCACAGCTGGATCTTACCTCGGGGTAGGTGAGAAGCTCCGATGTGTAGCGGAGGCCCAGGAGCGCTACTTCTGATGATAGACATCTGCACGTTGGTAGCCATGATATGATGCAAGTTACTAGGATGGCCCTGCAGAGTTCAAGAAATAACAAAACCCAAAATAAACGGTGAGCTGCCTTGACAAGAATTAATGGCCATGCTAACAGACAGAAAAGAGATTTTGTAGAAATATTTGGTGTACAAAGGTCACATGCTTTACAAGTCGAGTGGGGAAAGAGGCAGAAGTTTCTACATAAAGGATAAAGTTACAGAAGCTGCTGACATCGTGGGTGCAAGATGTAAACGTTTATCCTGTTTCACTGAGCTAATTTTCTGGTTGGCCTGTGGGTGACATTCAGTCAGCAGTCACCCCCAGACCGATCAGAGAGATGGCCCTTCTGCCACTAGCGACTTCTAAGGCAGAGATTCACACCAACTGCCCAGTAAAGTCAAGAGAATAGTGGGAACCTGGCAAATGCTGCAACAAATTAATTCTATTTTCTAATAATGCTGGACTGCCCAAGGATATTCATGAGGACAAAAATCCACTAAAGCTGTTGCACATCCTCAGCCAGCCTAACTCAAATCCACCGAAACGCACTCTACATCAAAACCCCGAGACTTCAGAGGTTTAGTGATGAGTGTTCTGGCAGACTAGTTTCAAATCACAAGGACTGGCTCTGCAGTCAAAGTTAGTTT